>MU551690.1:10047-23315 GCA_024362625.1 Silurus asotus | reverse complement strand
AATCCGAATCACTACGACCCCGATAAACTACGACCCGGATACACTACGACCCAGATACACTACAATCCGACACACTACGACCCGCATACACTACAATCCGACACACTACGACCCGGATACACTACGACCCGGATACACTACGACCCAGATACACTACAATCCGGCACACTACGACCCGGATACACTACAATCCGATACACTACGACCCGGATACACTACAATCCGACACACTACGACCCGGATACACTACAATCCGACACACTACGACCCGGATACACTACAATCCGACACACTACGACCCGGATACACTACAATCCGATACACTACGACTGGTGATTTCTCACACAGTGTTTTTAGTTACAGGTTTGGTGTCACAAGTAAAAAATATTTTTTTTTCAGGATTGAAAAATGTTTTGTTTCAGTTTTAGATGAAATGATGTCTAGATGGAAAGTTTTTTTAAGTAAATGATGAAACAATAGTAAGTGAAGGTAAAAATCACTGTATCACAACACGCAGTACCACTCTGACCTCTACATGACCTCTGAAAGTGTGCGTACACACAGTAAAGCACAAACACACTCATCTAAAACTGAACTTTACCTGGATTCATCACATCACTCAGTTTAACACTGTGTGTGTGTGTGTGTGCGTGTGTGTGTGTGTGTGTGTGTGTGTGTCATGATGAATCTAATCAGAGCTTGTTCATAAGCAGGGAGATGATCACAGAGAAGCTGGATGAGCTACAGACATACAAGCAGATGGTGGTCTTCCAAAAAACGAAAGAGAGGAAAGCAACATATCTGGCAGGACAAGCATTAAAAAAAGCAAAGTGAGAGCAAAAGAGAGAGAGAGAGAGAGAGAGAGAGAGAGAGAAAGAGCGAGAGACATTAGAGACATTATTACCCACTGCCGCCACTGGAGGAGAGCCGATTGGAAAGATGAGAGAAGATCAGAGACAGCAAAAGACAGAGAAAAAGACAAAACACACACACACACACACACACACACACACACACACAGCTACAGTCATGGGAAGAGAAAGTAGGATTTTAAAAGAGGAATAAACATTTATATGTGATACACAAAATGAAGAGAGAAGTAACGTATGCAAGAATGAATTTTTTGTTAGACCCTGACATGCACAAAGCGTGCACGCCCACACCCACGCGCGCAGACTTGCACGCACGCACGCACACACACACACACACACGCACACACACACACACGCACACACATGCACACAGGCAGCTGTTAGTAGGACATATATGCTGTAATAATAATAATAATAATATAAAGATGAGAGATGTGAGATCTAAGATCTGGATATCTGAAATACACCCCACACCCCCCTCACATCCCCCACATTCCACCCCCTCACCCCCAAAACACACTTCTGCTACTAACTGGCTACCAAAGCATGGTCTTCTTCATGTGGAACTTTAGTATTTCTTACAAATCTGAAACAATGGTCTCAGCTGCCATGTCTCATGCATGATACATAAAACATCCGTGAGGACATTCACAATTTTCTAAAAGATGTGCAAGTTCTTTTAGGAACTTGACCAGTTCCTTCTGTCCCACTTCACAGGTCTAACAGTGCTACAGAACACACTGTGTTCCCGAACACAATCGCTCTTACCAGAGTTCAGCTCGCTGCCTTTCTCTAAACATTCAAATGAGACTTGGAACTGGTGTTAGACTTCATGCTCACACTTTCTAGATGACTTTAGTCCATTCTTAATAAACCACCAACTGAGGAACTGACTGCAGGTGTGTTGGGTTCTGAAGAGGCTTTACTGAGCCTTACATTGTAGAGCTTATTATTACCCAACTAACCCACTTTATAACACGATATACAGTGCACCCGGAAACGTTTTTTGAAATCTTTGCAAATGTATTAAAAATTTTAAAAATCATGTACATAAAGTTTTCACACTCTTCGCCATAACACTCAAAATTGAGCTCAGGTGCATCCTGTTTCCACTGATCAACAATAAGATGTTTCTACAACTTGATTGGAGTCCACCTGTGGGAAATTTAGTTGATTGGACATGATTTGGAAAGACACACACCTGTCTATAACAGGTCCCACAGTTACAGTGCATGTCAGAGCACAAACCAAACCATGAAGACCAAGGAATTGTCTGTAGACCTCCGAGACAGGATTGTATTGAGACACAGATCTGGGGAAGGAGATTTCTGCAGCATTGAAGGTCCCAATGAGCACAGTGGCCTCCACCACCAGGACTCTTCCTGGAGCAGAGCCACCTGGCAAACAGCAATGGGAGAGAAGGGCCTTAGTCAGGGACGTGACCAAGAACCTTATGGTCACTCTAAAAGAGCTACAGCATTTCTCTGTGGAGAGAAGAGAACCTTTTAGAAGATTAACCATCTCTGCAACACTCCACCAATCAGGCCTGTGTGGTTGAGTGGCCAGACAGACAGTGGCCCACCTGGAGTTTGCTAAAAGGCACCTAAAGGACTCTCAGATCCTGAGAAACAAAGATTGAACTCTTTGGCCTGAATTCTAAGCTTCATGTCTGGAGTAAACCCAGCACTGCTCATCAGCTGGCCAATTCATCACTACAGTGAAGCATGGTGGTCAGAGATGAGACAGGTTTGAGGGAAATATAAATGCAGCAATGACGTCCTTGATGAAAACCTGCTTGAGAGCGCTCTGGACCTCAGACTGTGGTGAAGGTTTCTCTTTCAACAGGACAACAACCCTAAACACATATCCAAGCTAACAAAGGTGTGGCTACAGGACTCTGTGAATGTCCTTGAGTGGCCCAGCCAGAGTCCAGACTTCAACCTGATTGAACATCTCTGGAGATCTAAAAAAGGCTGTGCGCTGACCCTCCCAATCCAATCTGATGAAGCTTGAGAGGTTCTGCAACAAAGAATGAGAGAAACTGCCCAAAAATAATGTCAAGCTTGTAGCATCAAACCCAAAAAGACTTGAGGCTGTAATTGGTGCCAAAGTGCTTCAACAAAGTATTGAGCAAAGACTGTGAAACTAATGTACATGTGATTTATTATCTTTATATATATATATATACACATTTGCAAAGATAAATGCACAAAATATGTAATATTTTTACAATTCTGTAGTATGGCTATTAAAATCGCAAGATCAAAAAATTGTAAGTCAGACCATAATAACTCAGGGACCATCTGTATTTATTTGTATGAGTTTGGTGTGGACAAAAATTCGAAATATAAGAAATATAAGTCATTTCTATAAAAGTGGCGCAGTGATAGAGCAGGGAAAGTTGCCACCCCACAGGTCCAGAGTCCTCAGATTAATCCATGTTCTTCTTATTTCTATGTTAGTTTAGATCACATTCACCAGTTTTCCACAAAAACACCAATCGCTGCTATATGAGAAAGTACATGTGCATTACATTTACATTTGCGCTATTTAGCAGACGCCCGTATCCAGAGCGACGCACAAAAGTGCTTTAAGTCTCTAGCAATGAATAAATCTACACTGTACACATGATTACAAACTTATAATAATATAAATATAACTCCTATTACCTACTGTTACCTGGGGTTATATATCTGAAATCTGCCCATGCACCACACACACACACACACACACACACACACACACACACACAAAATAAAACATGGATATGGTTGCTTTAGTGATAAATGTAATCTTTTAAAAATATATATATATAAGTGTCATGATGAATTTGACTTCTTTATAACCACTGCGATTGGTTCATATTCACGTCTTGTGTAAAAATAGTATAAGTGCATTATTAGTTGTGGTAAATTATTTCTGTTGTAAATGATTATTTTGAGCAGGAATGAATGGTGTAAAGTCACATTTTATTATCAGCAGATAACTAACATCTTACATACTCACTCCCCCAAAAGTATTGGGACAGCAAGGCCAATTCCTTTCTTTTTGGTTTTTGCTGTAGGCACTTGTGTTTGAAATGAAAAGACGAATATAAAATCATTAACACATCTTACGCTTTCTGAAGTGCTTAAAGATATTGGCACTAATACTGTTTAAATAAGACAAAAAGCACCTGGGCAACAAAAAAACAAAGAGTTCGAAAAGTTAACTCTTAGGTTGAGTTTCAACTGGGAAGACTGCATTGTCTGTCAAAAAGGATTAACCAACATAAAAACTGAAAAGATACAGTACAACAGAAAAGCAGGTCATTCTGAAGATTGGATTTTACCCAAATGTGCAGCATTTCATCTTCTGAAAAGAAAACTGAATAGAGAAACCCACAACAACTGGAAGAACCTACAAAAAGCATTAATGAGCAGTTTGGTCATATCTGTGTCTCACCAGCTTCATTGATTATTCCAACAACAAAACAAAAGTGTTATTTATTGTTATTTATTTATTTGTTCATTTGTTAATTAATTAATATTCACTTAAAATTATCTGTTCCTTCGATTGAATATATTTTAACCTAACAGTCGTGTGGTTCACCTCCATGCTGTTACTGTGAAGCACATGAAAAAAGAAAATCAAAAAATTGAATCTCAAATCTAAATGTCTTCGGTCTTTAACAAAAACAACCTTATTTTATTTTATAAGCATTAGAGGTAATATATAAATATATATATTTATCAGTACAGTGGAACCCGGTGATGTCGATGTCGTAGGGGGTCGGCAAAAAGCGTCGAGGTAACCGATGATGGAGATAAACGGAAATCAAAATGGCGGCAGTATATTAACGTGTTTGAAATTTTTTTATGTACATGATGTGTGTTAATAAATGAGAATGTGCATGCACACGTTTTTGAAGGATTTTTACACAACAGCGTTGCCGCGATTTGTTTGATGAAGGCATGCTATAAAAATAAATACAGTACATGTTTATCTGTCAGGAATCCACCTGCCACACCCCCTTCAGACCCCTTCAGCGTGTCAGGTGTTTTCTCGGCCGCTTTCTCTGAAGCTCCGCTTCAATCGCGCACATATGGAGCTCGTTTCTCATCATCACCAGCTCCTATTTACACTTCCACACTCTCACTGTCCGGTATTGTTGCTATGTGTTGGTTCTTGGCGGTCGTTATTACGCATGAGTATCCCGGTACGTGTCTTCACACCGGCACTCTCTCAACAGCTGCTCTTTTCTTCCCAAACCCACACCACGCCGCGCCGCTACTAACACTACGAACACTACAAACACTGCGAACACTACAAACACTGCGAACACTGCGAACACTGCGAACACTGCGAACACTACGAACACTGCGAACACTGCGAACACTACGAACACTACGAACACTACGAACACTACGAACACTGCGAACACTGCGAACACTACGAACACTGCGAACACTGCGAACACTACGAACACTGCGAACACTGCGAACACTGCGAACACTGCGAACACTGCGAACACTGCGAACACTGCGAAAACTGCGAACACTACGAACACTGCGAACACTGCGAACACTGCGAACACTGCGAACACTGCGAACACTGCGAACACTGCGAACACTACGAACACTACAAGCACTACAAGCACTGCGAACACTAGCACTAACTAACAGCAGAGATTCACCAGTATACAATACAAACACCTGAAGCAGCAGGAAGACTTGATTTTTCCGACACTTCCGCGAGTTCTTCTGCGGCTGCACCGAGATAACCGACGTTAAATAGCAAATTTTTCCCCCCTTGTGCTCGAGATATCAGGGTTCGGCGACATAACCGATAAAAAATGCTTAGAAGAATTTGGCGGTTCCACTTCAAAAACGTCGACTTAATAGGGCTGTGGAGGAAACCGAGGGCGAGATAAGCGGGTTCCACTGTCTATTAGGTAGTGTATATAATATACAGCTGCATCTCAATAAATGAGAATATCATAAAAAATTGGATTTATTTTAGTAATTCAATACAAAACGTGAACCCGGTATATTATATAGATTCATCACACAGACTGTTACATTTCATGTGTTTATTTCTTTCACTTGTGATTTGTGAAGCATGAAGTTCTCTAGAACCTGGTAGATGGCTGTGCTTAACCTGGACTTGGTAAAACCCACTGGACCTCAAGCAGCTTGGATTCTGTTCCTCTTCTCTTCTTCCAGACTCTGGAACCTTGATTTCCAAATTAAATGTTAATTTTTTCTTTCATCTGAAAGGCGACTTTGTCCCACTGAGCAACAGACCAGTGCTTTTTGTCCTTTGTCCAGGTAAGTCACCTCTGACGTTGTCTCTGGTTTAGCTGTGGCTCGACACGAGGAACGAGTCAGTTGTAACTCATGGAGACGTCTGTGTGTGGAGGCTCTTGAAGCACTGACTCCAGCTGCAATCCACTTTTTGTGAATCTCCACAAACTCTTGAATCTGCTTCATTTCTATTTTTTTCTACCACATTTATTCCTACCATTCAACTTTTCATTAATGTTCTTGGATCCAGCAGTCTATGAACAGCAGCTTCTTCAGCAATGACCTTTTGTGTCTCACCGTCCATGTGCAGGGGGTCAATCATCGTCTTCTGGACAACTGTCGAGTCAGCAGTTTTCCCACCTGATTGTGGAACTTGGACATGACTGAGACACCATTTAAAGACTCAGGGAACCTGAGCAGGTGTTTGCAGTTAATGAGCTGAATAGAGTGAGACATCACGAGTCTCCAATATTCAACCTTTTCACAATATTCTCATTTTCTGATACTGAATTTTGGGTTTTCATCAGCTGTGAGTCAAAATCATCAAACAAAAAGAAAAACACTTGAAATATATCAGTGTGTGTGATGAATCTGTAAAATATACCACTTTCTGTATTGAATTACTAAAATAAATCAACTTTTTATCGATATTCTTATTTATTGAGATGCACCTGTATATTAGGCACTAATAAAAATAGATAATTATATCCTCAATAATTCTGTAAATTATTATTTATTCATTATCAAAACCAGAAATGTATTGATTTATTATTTATGGGAAACACAATCCCAATTATGAACCAATACCAGTGTTTATGAATAATGATTAAACCATTTACCATACGATCTTCATTAAGCCTTAACTATTCCTTAAAATTTTAATTTAAAATTAAAAAAAGTTTCCCCACAGAAGTGACAGTATAAATCTGCAAAGACTGAACTGCAATATGAGGCACGCTGCTCCATCAGCTTTAATCGTGTTATCATGTTGTCTGTGTGAGCACAGCTTCAGGCCTGTTACAGAGACGTTTTAATGCAGTTTGGAGAATAAATGAATGACCAGTCTGTCTGTCTGTCTGTCTGTCTGTCTGTCTCTTTGTTTGTTGGTTTGTGTGTTTGCGTTTTTCCAGATTTTAGTCTCCAAACAATGGGGTCTGCTGGTCAGTCAGTCAGTCTGATCTCATTCAACAAAACCTATGTTTCTTTATCATTATTAATATTCCGATATCCATATTTACTCCTGTTTGTCCCTTATGATTTTCAGACAAAACACAGACACACACGAACACATAAACACAAACATGTATGTTAACACATTTAGGTGTCCACATACAGCAGGGTGAACCAAGAGTTTATAGCTAGAATATTAAAAATCAGCAGAATTAAACTGCTTGGCCAGGCTTTGGCTCGCGACATTCCGTATTACACACCAGCCTTGCCCTTAGTTTTGTGTTCTATGTGTGAGAAAGCATGGCAGTATGGAGAAAGGAAAAGAATTAAAGAGTAGGAGAATCCGGCTGTGTAACAGGCATGAGGAGCAATCAGAGAGACAGACGAAGAGAGAGAAAGAGACATTACCCGTCTCCTTCTCCATCACCTCCTCCGCTGTATGTAAACCAGAGAGGATCAGAGACGGCCAGAGAGACAGACGACACACACAGAGACACAAACACAAACACCAACACAGACAGAGCACTGAGAACACACACATACTGGAACAAGGGAAGAATGTAGGAGGAAGAAAAACATCAATATGAGACAGTGAAAGAATTCACACACAGTGATGGTACTGAGGGCGCGTAGTGTTATATGTGGACACCTAACTTTCAAACATAAACACAAATTTACACAGGGGAGAAATTTACAACATCTAGCAATTTTACCATTAAATACAGACATGAAGCAAACATCACCACTTACAGCCAGAGGGCGCCAGAGACACCCTTGGGGATCGCAAACTTAAATTACAATCTCCAGGGTTGGACTGAAAGCAGTCGTGAAGACAGGGATGGGTGGAAGAGAGAGGGAAAAGTTGGAGGAGAGTGGTTTGTTGGTGGAGAAGAGGGGAAAAAGTTGGAGGAGAGGGGGGTGGTTGGAAGAGGAGAGGGGGATGGGTGGAGGAGAGAGGAAAAGTTGGAGAAGAGGGGGGTGGTTGGTGGAGGAGTGGGGGATGGGTGGAGGAGAGGAGGATGAGTAGGGGAGAGGGGGTAGAAGAGGACTGTTCAGCTCCTTCAGCAACTCCTTCAGCTCCAAGTTCAGGAACATATCTAACATCTTGCTCTTATTGAACCAGGTAAGGAGTCCAAAGTCAGAACATTTTGTTATTTGTTTATATATTAAATTCCAATCAGTGTGTGTATATTACAATTTACATTTAACAAATAACTAAACATTTCTAAATTCCCAAGTTGCTAAAGAACGTTTAAGTGTTCTTATAGGGTTAGGGCTAGGGGGTTAGGGTTAGGGCTAGGGGGTTAGGGGGTTGGGGTTAGGGTTAGGGGGTTGGGGTTAGGGTTAGCGGGTTAGAGTTGGGGTTAGGGGGTTGGGGTTAGGGTTAGGTTTAGGGTTAGGGTTAGGGTTACGGTTAGGGGGTTAGGGTTAGGGTTTGGGGGTTGGGGTTAGGGTTAGGGGGTTAGGGTTAGGGTTAGGGGGTTAGGGTTAGGGTTAGGGGGTTAGGGTTAGGGGGTTAGGGTTAGGGGGTTAGGGTTTCCCTGTGGCCACGTTGCCACACCTTGTGATTCAAAAAATAAATGTTCTATTCTCTTTAATTTCTCCCTAGATAAATCTTTTGTTTTATTTCTACAGTGATACAGAAGGATAGAATGCAGCCTGGAAAAAACGGAGAGCCAGTTATAATGAATTCTACAGTGAAGAAAAGCTAAATTGGAAAAACTGGAGAAAGAGAGCAAGAGTGTGTTCTCTACAGAAAACATGAACAGGCATAGAAGAGAAAGGGAGAAGTGTCAAGTACATGGGAACAAGTGTGTGAGGGGGATGAAGACTTGAGCTCTAGGGGGTCAGGAAACCTTTTGACTGCATTGTGGTTTTTGTTCGATAGGGGCAAAGGGAGAACACAGGACAGGCAGCAGGCATGGGGAAACAAGACCACAAAGACAAAGCAGGACATGACTGAGGGTCCTGAAGCAGACTTACGTGAAGGCAAAAGCTACCAGGGCACCACTGACCACTATAAAGTCCAGAATATTCCAAAGGTCACGGAAGTATGATCCCTGATGAAGCACCAAACCCAGATCCACCATCTGAGAGAGAGAGTGAGAGACAGAGAGAGAGAGAGAGAGAGAGAGAGAGAGAGAGAGAGAGAGAGAGAGAGAGAAAAGATGGTGATGATGATTTAATATAGCTCCCATTACATTAAGGAAAGTGTTTAAAGTGTTAAAGTGTTGGTGTTTACTTTTATTAGCATCTCGAATGTAAACACTCCCGTGAAGACGTAGTCAAAATACCGCAGAACCTGCAGATTGAAACAGAGGCACGTGGTTCTACACTTCTGTATAAAAGGCAATAAGACCAGACACATCACTGTATAATTGTACAGATTTGATATCCATGTTGGCAGAAGGAAAGATTTCACAGAAGGATAGAGACTGAACAGATGGAGCTCATGTTAGGCAGAAGAAGTGCTCACGTTGTTCCGGGGGGACTCGGGCCACACGGGGTCTTCAGCAGCAAGAGCAATACTGCTCATAGCAATGACCAACAGAATGCACATCTCAAAGTACCTCAGGGTCACAATATAGTGACACAACCTACGAAATCTACACACACACACACACACACACACACACACACACACACACACACACACACACACACAAAGGTTAAAATATGAAGCATTTATTATGTATTGTGTGGCTGGCAGAGGGTAGAGAAAGGGCAGTTCAGTGTCCTGCTGTAAAACAGTTTAGATGTTGGAATTAGATGTGGGAGTTAGATGTTGGAGTTAGATGTTGGAGTTAGATGTTGGAGTTAGATGTTGGAGTTAGTTGTTGGGATTAGATGTTGTAGTTAGATGTGGGAGTTAGATGTGGGATTAGCTGTTGGAGTTAGATGTTGGAGTTAGATGTTGGGATTAGATGTGGGAGTTAGATGTGGGATTAGCTGTTGGGATTAGATGTTGGGATTAGATGTGGGAGTAAGATGTGGGATTAGCTGTGGGAGTTAGATGTTGGAGTTTGATGTGGGAGTTAGATGTGGGATTAGCTGTGGGAGTTAGATGTGGGAGTTAGATGTGGGAGTTAGATGTGGGATTAGCTGTTGGAGTTAGATGTGGGAGTTATATGTGGGAGTTATATGTGGGAGATAGATGTTGGAGTTAGATGTTAGGATTAGATGTGGGAGTTAGCTGTGGGAGTTAGATGTTGGAGTTAGATGTTGGAGTTAGATGTTGGAGTTAGATGTTGGGATTAGATGTGGGAGTTAGCTGTGGGAGTTAGATGTTGGGGTTAGATGTTGGGGTTAGATGTTGGGATTAGATGTGGGAGTAAGATGTGGGATTAGCTGTGGGAGTTAGATGTGGGAGTTAGATGTTGGAGTTAGTTGTTGGGATTAGATGTTGTAGTTAGATGTTGGAGTTAGATGTGGGATTAGATGTTGGAGTTAGATGTTGGAGTTAGATGTGGGAGTTAGATGTGGGAGTTAGATGTTGGGATTAGATGTGGGAGTAAAATGTGGGATTAGATGTGGAAGTTAGATGTGGGAGTTAGATGTGGGAGTTAGATGTTGGGATTAGATGTTGGGATTAGATGTGGGAGTTAGATGTTGGGATTAGATGTTGGGATTAGATGTGGGAGTAAAATGTGGGATTAGATGTGGAAGTTAGATGTGGGAGTTAGATGTGGGAGTTAGATGTTGGGATTAGATGTGGGAGTTAGATGTGGGATTAGCTGTGGGAGTTAGATGTGGAAGTTAGATGTGGAAGTTAGATGTGGGAGTAAGATGTGGGAGTTAGATGTGGGAGTAAGATGTTGGGATTAGATGTTGGGATTAAATGTGGGAGTTAGATGTGGGAGTTAGATGTGGGAGTTAGATGTTGGGATTAGAAGTGGGAGTAAGATGTGGGAGTAAGATGTGGGAGTTAGATGGGGGAGTTAGATGTGGGAGTTAGATGTGGGAGTTGGATGTTGGGATTAGATGTTGGGATTAGATGTGGGAGTTAGATGTGGAAGTTAGATGTGGAAGTTAGATGTGGGAGTTAGATGTGGGAGTTAGATGTGGAAGTTAGATGTGGGAGTTAGATGTGGGAGTTAGATGTTGGGATTAAATGTGGGAGTTAGATGTGGGAGTAAGATGGGGGAGTTAGATGGGGGAGTTAGATGTGGGAGTTAGATGTGGGAGTTGGATGTTGGGATTAGATGTGGGAGTTAGATGTGGAAGTTAGATGTGGGAGTTAGATGTGGGAGTTAGATGTTGGGATTAGATGTTGGGATTAGATGTGGGAGTTAGATGTGGAAGTTAGATGTGGAAGTTAGATGTGGAAGTTAGATGTGGGAGTTAGATGTGGAAGTTAGATGTGAGTTAGATGTGGAAGTTAGATGTGGAAGTTAGATGTGGAAGTTAGATATGGGATGTGGTTTATAGACACTGGTTTTTGATTATAGATGACTGTAGATTATAGATTCTGATGTTGATGTAGTTTAAGAGACGTGTGTATATTTGTGTTTTAGAGCTCTGGACTGTAAGTCGCAGGCTTTAGCACGGTTACTCACGGGTTAGTAGTGGACAGGATAAACATAGAGCTGTAAGGAGGCATAGGTTTAGGTCCTCCATCATCTTTGTCATCATCATCATCATCACCTTTCATATCCTCCTTTTTGGGCAGCGGTTCTGTGTTAGCGTTTTTATTGACTGTGGGATAAAAGTAAGAGGAGATGTGAGCGTCTTGGCTAAATCTTTACCAATTAAATGCATTTAAGGAACCTCAAACACAACATCTGTCCACTTTTCTACCCTTCCCATGTATTTCTCACCCTGCAGAATCGCATTGGCAGAAGGGAACATGGGTGGAATGTCTATGGCTGTGTAGTCCATTTTGGTGTCCAGATGAATGAGGTTAATAGTGGTGGAGCCTGGGTTAGTGAGAATGATGCTGCTCTCTGTAGCCATGGGAGTCAGACGAGAGCCATGGGTGCTGCTGACCAGGCTGAGGAGGCTGGAGTGGGGCGTAGAGCGGCTGCTCGGGCTGTAAAGGTCAGTAGGAACGAGAGGCTGAGTAGCAAGTTTACTGTTCATCACATTGTCCAAGTCCTCACTGTACTGACTACCCTGTCTAGACAAAGTCTTCTGAATGGGACGAGTGGTGGACAGAGTGGGACCTTCCCTACAGAGAAAGAAAAAGAGTGAAGAACTAAAAAAGAGCAGGTAAAACCTACAGTAAGTCTACAAAAAAACTATCATACCATTCACACATTGCATCTTGGAAAACAAAGGAAATTAAGACTTAAGACTTTTTCAATTGTTTGTACACATTATAACCCTCATTACTAAAGTGAAAAGAACATTATTAACCATAAAGTGATTAGACTATACCATTATAAACTTGTTCAGGTGCAACAAAACAACTTCCAGATCAAACTCCAGGTTACTTGCTCCACCTCACATCTAATGTAATAGTTTTGATTACTTCATAATAAAACCAGCTGTTTATTGTGGATTTAGATGTTAGTAGTTTATGGTGCAAAATTCACCATGTTTGTAGTCATAGAAAGGCACATATTAGGAAAAGGAACAGCTCAGAGCACATTTAATAGTGGAAAGCTAAGGTACCAAACATATTGCCTACATCAAGTCGTCCATCCAAGCTAGGTGCCAAAGCCAGAAGGACATTGATCAGAGGAGCTACCAAGAAGCCAAAATCAATAGTGAAGGACTTACATAGCTTTATGGCCCAGTCTGTACATGTGACATCTCACAATCTTTACACAAATTATTTGTAAGCCTTTCCTGAAAAAGTGCCACACTTAGTCTAATTCGTGCTATACAAACACACACCTGGAAGCAAAAGCTGCTCTGGTCTTATGAGCTTTAACCATAACTCAAGCACAGCATACCACTATAACACACCATACTTCCTGTGAAGCCTGGTGGTGGCAGC
>MU551690.1:2547-5047 GCA_024362625.1 Silurus asotus | reverse complement strand
TACACACCCACCCACACTCACATAAACTCACTTCGTCTCACACATTCACTCACACAATCTCTCTCTTTCATAAACACACACATACACACTCACTCTCATACACTCACTAAATTGTACTCAGTAATTAAGTTTTCTTTGTAACTTGTTTTAAACAGTTGTAACTTTTATTGGTTCCCTTCTGCAATCATCTTCTGATTCTGATCAAATTCTGATCCAAACTCCACTAAAATATCTCACAAAGAGAGAGAGGGTTAGAAGGAGAAAAGGAAAACTGAATGTTGACTGGAGGAGGGTGAGTGTGTGTGTGTGTGTGTGTGTGTGTGTGTGTGTGTGTGTGTGTGTGTGTGTGTGTGTTTGTGTTTGTGTTTGTGTTGTGTTACTCACGCTGCAATGGATAGGTTAGTGGCAGACAGCGGACTGACTTCTGCCACTTCCTTTGCCTTCTGAAGAGCTATTTTCTGATTGGCTGCTTCCTCCTCCTCCTGCTCATCCTACATGGATGTACAACACAGTTTAGAACACTCTGTGTGTGTGTGTGTGTGTGTGTGTGTGTGTGTGTGTGTGTGTGTGTGTGTGTGTGTGTGTGTGTGTGTGTTCAGTACCTTGGTCAGCTCTTGTGCATTGGCAAGATTGTCTACAGCGATGGCCAAGAACACATTCAGCAGTGTATCTAATCACACAATTAAAGAACCTTACAACTAATATTGTGTGTGTGTGTGTGTGTGTGTGTGTGTGTGTGTGTGTGTGTGTGTGTGTGTGTGTGTGTGTGTGTGTGTTAAAAAGTTATGTTAATCTGGATACAGTTGCCGAAGAGCGTGAGAACAATGAAGAAGATAGAGAACACCATGCCCTTGTTGACTCCGCCCTGAGACTCGATGCCATCATACATCACCATGTTCCAGTCTTCACCAGTCAGAATCTAACACACACACACACACACACACACACACACACACACACACACAGAGGTGTGAGGACAGTGTGGAATCCCCCTGATGTTGTGTTGTTAGTGTAAATTGTTGTTTGGCTTGTTCACCTGAAACACGGTCATTATTGCTGCAGGAAACGTGTCGAAGTTCGTGGGTGGTGTTCCTGTTTCAAAATTAAACCTGAAAGAGAAAATGGTTCAAAATGTTTTCACAAGTTTCTTTAACATCAGTAAAAGAATAATCCCGGAGATATCTCCACACTCTCCACACTTCTGCTTCAGAGTCTGCTGTAGAGTCGCTTCATAAACTAAACCCCGATTCACTGCATATCTACATAAACATCTTTATTCCTATGACAGCTAACACGGATCTAATCAGTGTTTTACATGTGATATCTGCATTACATACTGTCCTCCAAACAGCTGCATGCCCAGGAGAGCAAAGACCACAATGAAGAGGAACAGCAAGAAGAGCAAGCTGATGATGGACTTCATGGAGTTCAGCAGAGACACCACCAGGTTCCTCAAGGAGGCCCAGTACCTGAGAATAGAGAAGGAATAATGATGAATGTCATCAATATGGCAGTGATACAGCATTACTGCTCCTGTTAATAAACAATCATTACAAATATCACATCATTTTAACATTTGATCAGAAATTTTACACAGAATTTCACCCTGAACACCAACAACAAACACCAACAGCTTTTTCCCCTGAGCTGTGGAGCTCTCTAACTCCATCATAACATCTTAACCTTTGCTTAATATCAGGGTTGAAATGATTCCTTGAGTAACTTGAGTAATTTGAATACAAAAATGCATCAAGGCAAATTATTTGCTCAAATGTTTCATTTAGTCCATTTAACTACATACAGAGCAGTGTGTTTCCCCACAGACCATTATTACTGACGCACCACCTGCTTTTTTAGAAATCATAATCTTTGTGTGGAAAGTGCCATACGCATGTTTTCAGTCTTGTTTTGTTTATAAATGTTTATAAATGAGAACCCTGATTAATACATGTATTTTTTTATATTTATATTTGCATTTTAATGTAAAATGAAAATGAAAGGCACTAAATGGGTTTTATTTTTTACAGACATTTTTTAAACAATTTCAGCAAATAAAATGTAAATTTTTCTAAACAGAAATCAAATGACTTGTTGATTTTATGAGACCTGATATAAGATGTAGAGGGACAATAGACATGCAGAAGACAGGAAGAAGACTCACTTGGTCACTTTGAAGATTCTTAGTAACCTGAGAGCTCGTAAAACACTAATCCCAAAAGATGTCCCGGGCTGAATCATCGCCCAGAGCACCTCAAAAATACTGCCACAAATGACCTGTTATACACACACACACACACACACACACACACACACACACACACACACACACATACACACACACACACACATATACACACACACACAGACACAGACACATACACACAGACACACAGACACATATGCACACACACACAAACACACACACACACACACACACACACACACACACACACACACACACACACACACACACACACACACACACACACACACACACACA
>MU551689.1:130432-134018 GCA_024362625.1 Silurus asotus | reverse complement strand
TATCTGGGGTGTGCGTGTGTGGCGTGTATCTGGGGGTGTGTGCGTGTGTGGCGTGTATCTGGGGGTGTGTGCGTGTGTGGCGTGTATCTGGGGGTGTGCGCGTGTGTGTGTGTGTATCTGGGGTGTATCTGGTGCGTGTGTATCTGGTGTGTATCTGGTGTGTATGTGTGTGTGTGTGTATCTGGCGTGTGTGTATATGGTGTGTTAAGTCATTCCATCTATTTATTCTTAACTGAATTCATTCATTCATCTATTTATTCACTCCGTTTGATTTAGAACAGAAGAAAACACAAAAGAGTCCAATCACTATACTGGTAAAGACGTTGGTGATCGAGTATCCACAGTGACTCAGGGTGTGAGTCTGTGGTCAGGGTCTGTGTTCAGGGTGTGGGTTTGTGGTGAGAATCTTTGGTCAGGGTGTGTGTCTGTGGTCAGGGTGTGGGTCTGTGGTCAGGGTGTGTGTCTGTGGTGAGAATCTGTGGTCAGGGTGTGTGTCTGTGGTCAGAGTGTGTGTCTGTGGTCAGAGTGTGTGTCTGTGGTCAGAGTGTGTGTCTGGTCAGAGTGTGTGTCTGTGGTCAGAGTGTGTGTCTGTGGTCAGAGTGTGAGGCTGTGGTCAGAGTGTGAGGCTGTGGTCAGGGTCTGTGGTCAGAGTGTGAGGCTGTGGTCAGAGTGTGTGTCTGTGGTCAGGGTGTGGGTCTGTGGTCAGGGTGTGTGTCTGTGGTGAGAATCTGTGGTCAGGGTGTGTGTCTGTGGTCAGGGTGTGTGTCTGTGGTCAGAGTGTGAGGCTGTGGTCAGAGTGTGAGGCTGTGGTCAGAGTGTGAGGCTGTGGTCAGGGTCTGTGGTCAGGGTTTTGGTCTGTGGTCAGAGTGTGAGGCTGTGGTCAGAGTGTGAGGCTGTGGTCAGGGTCTGTGGTCAGAGTGTGAGGCTGTGGTCAGAGTGTGAGGCTGTGGTCAGAGTGTGTGTCTGTGGTCAGGGTCTGTGGTCAGAGTGTGTGTCTGTGGTCAGAGTGTAAATGTTCTGTGTGTGAAACAGGGGTTGTATTTGGTACACGTGTGCACCGAACCTTATGGTGAATTTGCTCAGATATTAACTTCTGGGAAAACCTGAATGTTTTCCACTGTTTAAATGATCTTGTTTACTGTGGAATGATGAGCTTCAAATGGTTTGGAAATGGCCTTCTCACCTTTCTCAGATTGATGTGCTGAGACAGTTGCTTCTTTAAGAACATTGTGGATGTCTTTTCTACTTGGTGCTGTGTTAACACACACCTCAATGGTCCAGACACCCACTGATGGTCAGGTTAGGAAGGCCATTTGATTAGCAGCACTCAGCCTCGTACAGAGAAGAAACCCCGAGAAGAACCAGACTCAGAAGAGAACCTCATCTTCAACACCACATTTCCAATCATGACGGTTCCATCAGTGTTGAGGTGCTGTTCAGTCACTGTTGCTTACATTTAGAATGATGTACACTGCACATTGTGTGTGTGTGTGTGTGTGTGTGCGTGTGTGTGAGAGAGAGAGAGAGAGAGAGAGAGAGAGAGAGAGAGAGAGTAGTGTGTGAATGAAAAAAATAGATTTTTTGTATTTTTGTAAAATATTTTTTACTGTAATGTTTATTTTAGTGATGGAGAGAAAATAAGACTTGTCTCTTAAATGAACAGGGGATTTTTTAGAAAATTCTACGTTTGTATTGCTGAAATGACACACGAGTCTGTGTGAAAACTAAACCCAGTTAATTTCCAAATTACACCAAAATGCAAATATAGTACCGCTAACTCACTGTACCGCTAACTCACTGCATCGTATACTCACTGTACTGCTAACTCACTGCATCGTAGACTCTCTGTACCGCTAACTCACTGTACCGCTAACTCACTGTACCGCTAACTCACTGCATCGTAGACTCACTGTACCGCTAACTCACTGTACCGCTAACTCACTGCATCGTATACTCACTGTACCGCTAACTCACTGCATCGTAGACTCACTGTACCGCTAACTCACTGTACCGCTAACTCACTGTACCGCTAACTCACTGCATCGTAGACTCACTGTACCGCTAACTCACTGTACCGCTAACTCACTGCATCGTAAACTCACTGTACCGCTAACTCACTGCATCGTAGACTCACTGTACCGCTAACTCACTGTACCGCTAACTCACTGCATCGTAGACTCACTGCATTGTAGACTCTCTGTACTGCTAACTCACTATACCGCTAACTCACTGTACTGCTAACTCACTGCATCGTAGACTCACTGCATTGTAGACTCTCTGTACCGCTAACTCACTATACCGCTAACTCACTGTACTGCTAACTCACTGCATCGTAGACTCACTGTACCGCTAACTCTCTGTACCGCTAACTCACTGTACCGCTAACTCACTGCATCGTAAACTCACTGTACCGCTAACTCACTGCATCGTAGACTCTCTGTACCGCTAACTCACTGTACCGCTAACTCACTGCATCGTAGACTCACTGCATTGTAGACTCTCTGTACCGCTAACTCACTATACCGCTAACTCACTGTACTGCTAACTCACTGCATCGTAGACTCTCTGTACCGCTAACTCACTATACCGCTAACTCTCTGTACCGCTAACTCACTGTACCGCTAACTCACTGCATCGTAAACTCACTGTACCGCTAACTCACTGCATCGTAGACTCTCTGTACCGCTAACTCACTGTACCGCTAACTCACTGCATCGTAGACTCACTGCATTGTAGACTCTCTGTACCGCTAACTCACTGCATCGTAAACTCACTGTACCGCTAACTCACTGCATCGTAGACTCTCTGTACCGCTAACTCACTGTACCGCTAACTCACTGCATCGTAAACTCACTGTACCGCTAACTCACTGCATCGTAGACTCTCTGTACCACTAACTCACTATACCGCTAACTCACTGCATCGTAGACTCACTGCATCGTGTTTTCATGTTTTACGTTCTGTCGTGTTCTTTGTTCTGAATCTTCTCCTCGTCCTTCACGGGTTTCTCTCTTTTCCTCCATTTTTCATTCTGCAGCGTCTCCTGTCATTTTAAAGAACCGTTTTCACCGCGTTCAAAACATAAAGGTTCCCGACTTTATTTTGCATAAACATCCGCCGTTTCAGCTGCACCCAGCAGTAGCATATTGAGGTCTTGTTGGTGTAAGAATGAGGCTCCTCGAGGCTCCCCTGCTTCATCTGCCTCCAGAGCGGCTTGTTAGACAGAGTTCTCTGCAGTTTATTTCCGTGAGATTCTGCTGATTGTAGACTAATTCATTTTCAGTATGTAAAACTTTGTGTCACCACAGAGGGGCGTCGCTGCCCGATCAGCTAAAAAAGTCTGAATTGTGACAGATAAAGTCAGAATTATACACATTTTTTAAGTTTCGGAAACGCTTCAATACGGTACACCTGTCCAGAGCGCTCCAGAGTTTAGCGGGTGGTGCGTCAGTAATAATGGTCCGTGGGGAAACAGTGATCTGTGTGCAGTTAAATGGACTAAACGAAGCTTTTTTTAAAAATTTGAATTACTTGAGGAATCGTTTCAGCTTTGGTGTAGTGTGTGTGTGTGTGTGTGTGTGTAATT
>MU551689.1:122932-127932 GCA_024362625.1 Silurus asotus | reverse complement strand
TGCACCAAACACTGTGCACTACACAACCACTATACATACTACAGCACACACACACACACTACACACCATATACACTATACATGATACATGCACCAAACACTGTGCACTACACAACCACTATACATACTACAGCACACACACACACACTACACACCATATACACTATACATGATACATGCACCAAACACTGTGCACTACACAACCACCCCACCCCCAACTCTACAAACCCCCCCCCCCCCCCCACACACACACACACACACCACACCCCCATTATACACTAAACTCGGACGTTTCTATCAGTGTGTTTAGGGATTAGTTACCATCATCAATAAGTTCCAGCCAGAAACATAAAGACACACACAACAATTGCGCTTTTTGTTGTTGTGGGATTAGTTTCATCAGCTGGCTACGCGCACACACACACACACACACACACACACACACACACACACACGCCTGACTGACTCATACATACCTGTGTAATGATCCCCAGTGTGTGTTTTGTGTTGTGTTTGTCCTGCTGTGTAAAGTGTGTACAATATGACTGAGGTGCATTTCCTGTGCTCTGACACACAAACACACACACTGAGCAGGAGATTAAGCAGGGTGTGTTTATCTAATGCTTGTGGAAGTTCAAGCTGCTGTTGAGATCTGGATTGTGATTGGTCAGGAGGTACACACACTACACACACGATACACGCCTCACACACTACACAGATAAACACCACGCACACACCACACAGACCTCGCACACACGATACACACCTCACACACACGATACACACCTCACACACACTACACACACCTCGCACACACTACACACACCTCGCACACACTACACACACCTCGCACACACTACACACACCTCGCACAAACGATACACACCTCGCACACACCTCACACACACTACACACACCTAAAACGTTTTCTGGATGGAAGCAGATGTTGCTATAAAACTTGTATATAGCGTTTAGCATTGATGGAGCTTTTCCAAAAGTACAAGCTGCCCATATCACAGGCATTAATGCACCACCATACCATCAGAGATGCAACTGGTTGCTCTCCTCCTAAATCCAGAGGACGTGATGTCCATGGTTTTCATAAAGAAATTTAAATTTTGATTAGTCTGGCCACAGAACAGTTTTCCACTTTGCCTCAGTACATTTTAATGAGCTTTGGCCCAGAGAGGATGGTGGTGTATCTGGCAGGCCTTCATGTTCATCCATGCCGTCTTCTTGCATCATAAAGATTTACCCTGCATTTTACACACAATGATTTCTGGAGGTATAAATAAGCCCCTTACAGAATCATAACTGTTTTAAATGCAGTGGCCCCTGAGGGCCCATAGATCATAAACATGGAATATAGATATCTCCAGATTTTTGATGACATGTTCTATAAATGATGAGACCTTCAACAATTTTTTGTTGATGACCATTTATACTGAAATTGTTCAGCAGATAATCTTTCACAGATTGGTGAAGTTCTGCTCATCTTTACTTCTGAGACCCTCTGCCTCTCTAAGATACACAATTTATACCGTCATCTTCCTGACCTGCTGTCAGTTAACCTTGTTAGTTGAAAATGCTCTCCAACTGTTTCATTTTAATAACACACACTTTTCCAAACTTCTGTTGCCCGTCCCAACTTTTTGGAGATGTGTTTCAGACATCAGATTTAAAATAACTTATTTATATAAATATAAACAAATAATTTTTTTGTTAAAATGGTATCGATTCTCGGTCTAATAGTTTAATATTTAAATCTGTTGTGAATAAAATGTGGGTTTATGAGATTAGTAAATGATTGCATTCTGTTTTTATTTACACAGATTCGAGGTTGTACACTATACACACCCCACACACAAACACACACACACACACACACACACGCACACGCACACACTTTATGGACTACACCTGATGGTCCTTTTTAGTGGTTTTATGTGGAGGTTATTACTGGGTTCTCCTGGTTCCCGATGGAAATATATAGAAAACTGTATTCAGTCTTTATTTCTGCAGTGTAGGAACCTCTAAAGGTTCTCTGTAGATCCCCATGTTCTTTACGGGTTCTAGAGCAGCTTATGATATAGGTTCCATTTTCCCACTGAATGGTAGAGAGGAACGTAAAACATTTCAGGTTCTACCCAAGAACACATCAGGGTTCAGAAATGATTAAATTGCCTGGCTTTTAAAACTGTTACATTAGTGTGTGTGTGTGTGTGTGTGTGTGTGTGTAACACAATGTTGTTTCATCTATTTATAGTTACATTTAGTATTGCGGAACTTCCAGTTCTCTCATATTAGAGCAGCTACAAACGCACTGTAGTGCAGTAGTATAGTGGAGGGTGTGTGTAGTAAAGGGTGTGTGTAGTATTAGCTCTGTGTTGTATGATTGGTGTGTGTGTGTGTAGGTGTAGTATGAGGGGTGTGGGTGGGTGAGTGTGTGTGTGTGTAGTACGAGGGGTGTGGGTGGGTGTGTGGGTGTGTGTGTGCGCGTGTGTAGTACGAGGGGCGTGTGTGCGTGTGTAGTACGAGGGGTGTGTGTGTGTGTGTGTGTGTGTGTGTGTGTGTGTGTGTGTGTGTGTAGTATGATGGGTGTGGGTGGGTGTGTGTGTGTGTAGTACGAGGGGTGTGGGTGAGTGTGTATGTGTAGTACGAGGGGTGTTGGGTGTGTGTGTGTGTGTGTGTGTGTGTGTGTGTGTGTGTGTAGTACGAGGTGTGTGTGTGTGTGTACTTCAGCTTGACACTGGAGACTCCTTCCACACATGCTCCAAAAACAAACTCATCACAACACACACACACACACACACACACACACACACACACACACACACACACACACACACTCTATAGTAGTGTAATATAGTATAACTGGGAGTATCTGTGAACCCTGTAAGAGAGCGTTTGCTATAAAGTGCTGATGTGCAGCTGCACAGCTTTATGGGAAATGAAGCAACACCTCTGTGTGTGTGTGTGTGTGTGTGTGTGTGTGTAAAAAACCAGCACAGTCGTGCGTGATGTCATCACTTGTGCTAACTGACTCTGAGTGTTAGCTGAGTGATGTGCTAATATTAGAAACTAGCCGAGCGTGCGGTGTGTAATTGGCACATTGCTCCCGCAGGGGTGTGTGTGTGTGTGTGTGTGTGTGTGTCTGTTTAAACAAACCTATAATCATCGGCAGGAAGTTTGTCGACGTTTTTGACTACAGAAGCTGCAGTGTGTCATCGTCTTGTTCACAGGGAGGGAGGAGCCATTCATTAATTAATGTATCTTTTTTATTCTCTTATCTACCAACAATTTCTAGTGCTTTAGTTCGGTACTATTTTTCAGTTCGTGTACTTTTTAAACATAGATTTTAACAGAATTTGAACTTTTAATTGAATGAAGTTTGTTTAAAAATGTTTCCTCAATACTTTATTTCTTTTTTCCATTGTTTGAAATTACTCAATTTTCTATTAACCATTTATTTATTTATTTATTTATTTACTGAACCCTTTTACTTTGTCCTTTTTATTGAATAATTTACTGCACCAGAAATGAGCAATATTTGACTAGATATCTCTAAGATTATTACATTATTACAAATTTTGCAAAAGATTTCACTCAGTCCTCATTACATTCGCTCCAAAAAACAGAAATAAACAATTTGAACAGACTGACCTGTATTTATTTGTTTCTTTGTTTATTTAAAGTTTTGTTATTATTTTTGGAGAGAGAGAGAGAGAGAGAGAGAGAGAGAGAGAGAGAGAGAGATGAATAGTTTGGTGATTAGAGATTGATAAGTGAGTGAAGTGAGATGAATGGATGGGTAAAGAGAAATGCACAGTTCTCTCAACAAATTTCTTACCCTGTTTCTTTTCATGTTTCCCACCCCGTTCCTCACCCTGTTCCTCACTCAGTTCCTTACTGTGTTCCTCACCATGTTCCTCAAAACGTTCCTTACCCTGTTCCTCACCACAATACACAACCTGGTCCTCACTGTTTCTTTGCATCATTCCTCACCACGTTCCTCACATTTCTCCTTGCTGTGCAACTTGTATTCTCCTTACCTTCTCTCTGAGTTCTTTCCTCATGTTCCTTACCATTCTCATATTCTTTATAGTGCTTTTCATCTTCGCAATGTGTTCCTCACATTGTTCCTTACTTTCTCACCATGTTCCTTACTGTGTCTCCTGAATATCCCTGAGCAGGTAGTGGGCAGATGAAGTAATGTTGGGCTCTGAGGCTCTGTGAGATGTTTGCTGGATGATCTCACACCGGTGTGTTTACATTTTTCCCTGAGTTGTGTACACACACTTGCTCCACACTCTGTACGGCTTGCACTCCTCTGTCTTCACCATGGCCAAGAACTTTACACCATAGTTTCACAACCTGGACCTGAAATACTTTTTTTTTTTTTTTTTAAGTAGAAGTTTGGTGATTGCACAATGTTTTTTTTCAAGATCTTCTTGCCACACATCTCCTCCATAAGCTCCTCCACATCTTCACGTCTCTACACATCTTCTCCATAATATCATCCACATCGCCCCCTCATCTCCGCAATCGCCTCACCATTCCCGTAATCTCGTCCTCAGCTTCCCCTCATCTCCTCCACGTCTCCCTCATCAACTCCACGTCTCCCTCATCTCCTCCACCTCTCTGTAATCTCCTCCACGTCTCTGTAATCTCCAGATCTCCTTCATCTCCTCCACATCTCCGTAATCTCCACATCTCCCTCATCTCCTCCACATCTCCTTCACATCTTCCTTTCCTCCACATCTCCTCCATATTTTTGAGATTTAAAAAAGCTCTCTCTCTTGCACACACACACACACACAGTAAACAGTATGGCTGCTGCATGTCAGTCAGTTTTAAGGGGGCGGGGTTTGTAGTAATTAGCTGTAATTGGTGATTGGACCAACCTTTATATTGAAATTAATTAGGGGTGTGGCCACAAATAGTGGGCGGGGCTAATGTCTGATAACAGTTCAAAAGAAGGTAGAGTATCTGTTCTAACTC
>MU551689.1:109017-120089 GCA_024362625.1 Silurus asotus | reverse complement strand
TCTCTCTCTCTCTCCCTTTCTCCCTCTCTCTTCCTCTCTCATTCCCCCTCTCTCCCCCTCTCCCCCCCTCTCTCATTCCATACCTGTCTGTCTTTCTCTCATTCCCCCTCTCTCTCCTTCTCTCTCTCTTTCTGTCTATCCCTGTATATCTCGTTTACCTTCTTTATTAATAATAATAATTGTGTATGTTTGCAGGTATTTGATTAGTCAGGGGGCGAATGTGGGCGTGGTCAATAGTGAGGGAGAGACGCCGCTGGATATCGCAGAGGAAGAAGCCATGGAGGAGCTGCTGAAGAATGAAATTAACCGACAAGGTGCTTCATTTATTAATTATTAATAGTCTGTTTATTTTTTACTTGTGGTGGTTGTTTTTGTTTGCTGTAACACAAAGCTCAGAGGTGACTCAGAGGTCAAATATCATGTGGTGGTGTTTGTATCCTGAAGGTGTGGATATCGAGGCGGCGAGGAAAGAGGAGGAGCGCATCATGCTACGTGACGCACGTCAGTGGCTGAACAGCAGGCAAATAAATGACGTCCGACACGCCAAGTCAGGAGGCACCGCGCTGCACGTCGCCGCCGCTAAAGGCTACACGGAGGTTCTGAAGTGAGGGATAATTATAATAATCATAAATAATCAATACAATATTTAAATTATTACATTCAAGTCAATAAGACCTGGAACAGGGCGGGTATTAGGACCCTGAGAATTTTCACCCACTGCTGTATTGACTATATGAAACCTGTGTGTGTGTGTGTGTGTGTGTGTGTGTGTGTGTGTGTGTGTGTGTGTGTGTGTGTGTGTGTGTGTGTGTTTCAGGCTTTTGATCCAGGCAGGTTATGATGTAAATATTAAAGATTATGACGGCTGGACTCCTCTTCACGCTGCTGCTCACTGGGGGAAGGATGAAGCCTGCAGGATCCTGGTGGAGAACCTGTGCGACATGGACGTCGTTAATAAAGTGGTAAATAATCTGTTAATGAGAGCAGAGAATGGAGTGTGTGATGTGGGGTGTGGAGGGATGTGTACAGGATGGATGATGGGATGAATAAACACATTGGATAAGTAGATGAGGTGATGGGTGAGGAGATGATTGGATGAGGGGATGGAAGGATGGATGGGTGAGTAGATGATTGGATGAGGGGATGGAAGGATGGATGGGTGAGTAGATGCTTTGATGAGGGGATGGAAGGATGGATGGGTGAGTAGATGATTGGATGAGGGGATGGAAGGATGGATGGGTGAGTAGATGATTGGATGGAAGGATGGATGGGTGAGTGGATAATTGGATGAGGGGATGGAAGGATAGATGGGTAAGTAGATGATTGGATGAGGGGATGGAAGGATGGATGGGTGAGTAGATGAGGGGATGGAAGGATGGATTAGTGAGTAGATGATTGGATTAGGAGATCGATTGAAGGATGGTTTGGTGAGTGGATGATTGGATGAGGAGATGGATGAATAAAAGTGTGTATCTGTTGTTGACTGTAACAAAGATGATTTTGTGTGTGTGTGTGTGTTTTCAGGGTCAGACGGCGTTGGATGTGGCTGATGAAGATGTTTTGGGATATTTAGAAGAACTACAGAAGAAACAGAACCTGGTGAGAATTTCTTCCAGAGATAAAATGAGGAGTAATCTGCTGCTGATATGGATATTAATGATGATAGGGAGGATGAGGATGATGGTAAAGGGGATGGTGAAGAATGAGGATGATGAAGATGATGATCTGTTCTTGTCCTCCAGCTGTTGAGTGAGAAGAAGGATGCTAAGAAATCTCCTTTGATAGAGACCACCACTACAGCAGATAATAACCAGTCCACTAAACCTGCTGTAAAAAGGTAAGGAACACACACACACACACACACACACACACACACACACACACAGTTTTTTACACTCTAGTTCATGGTGATGTGTGTGTTGTTCCCCTCAGCAGTAAGGAGACGTTGTTGCTGGAGGTGGAGAAGAACGCTCCTCACATCGAGAACCTGGAGTCAGAGAAAGCTGACGAGGAAGACGAGGGGAAGAAAGACGAGTCCAGCTGCTCCAGTGAGGAAGAGGATGAAGACGACTCTGAGTCTGAGAATGAAGCAGGTGAGACACACACACACACACACACACACACACACACACACACACACACACACACACACAGTTGTGTGTGGAAGCTGCGAGTGTTGATGGTCTTTGAGACACACCATCATGTTCTTCTTGTTTGTTTGTAACTCAGTAACGTTCTGAAGATTTCCTCTGACCAAATAAATCTATAAAAGTCCAGATGTTCCACTTTATTTCCAGTGAAAAATCCTCCATCAGCGTGAAGAACATCTTCACACACACACTCTCAGCATGCGAACACTTCATTTCTCTAAACATTCAGCATAAATATTTTGCTGTGTTTCTTCTAAAACTCTCCCGAGATGTTCTTCACTAGATGGAGATGTTTCTTCTTGATCTCAGAGCTGGTCAGTAGGATTGAGGTGCGGTGACTGGGCAGGTCATGATAGATATCACTCCAGACGTCTGTCTGCTCTCTGAATAACACGTACAGAACTCAGAGGTGTGAAGTGTGGAATAGGAGCCATGATGGTTCAGGTTCACTTTCCAGAATCTTCTCCGCTCCAAAACAACCTCAAACCATTAAACCTCCACCTCCATGTGTGAGGGTGAGGGAGTCTGATCACATCTTCTCTCCTGTTCTTCATCTCACACAAGTTCTTCTGGTAGACACCAAAATGTCCCATTTGAACTCCACAGAACTTCATCCACTCGTTCACTCTCGCATTCCAGTGTGTTTGCCTTTAAACTAAACGTGTCTCAAAAGCCATAAAGTCTCGTTTTTTCCACACTGTTTACGTCGTCTGATCTAAATTAATATTTAATTAAATTGTTTATTTTATTTTATTTTTTTTGTATCTTTTGTTCCAGATAAAACCAAATCAGTGGCTCCGGTCAGTAACTCCACCAGCGCTGTCCCCGCCCCCTCCACCATCCCAGTCTCCGCCTCCAGCAACACTCCAGCCACGCCCACCTCGCCAGTCAAAAAGGTACACACACACTGATCACGTGATCTCTTACTAATCACATGATCACCCTGTAGGACTGGTGCAGATGGATTTATAATAGCACGTGTGGAGGTTAAAGCTCTGCCGCAGCAGTGCACTGGCACTCCGCTACTGTAGCACTTAGCCTCGCTCTGATTGGCTGGAGTGGGATTGAAGTGATGTCATTGTGATGATCTACTTCACATAAAATCTTTTTATTCTCTACCTGGGAATCTGGGGATCGTGCGAGTGTGCGCGAGTGTGCGCGAGTGTGCGCGAGTGTGCGCGAGTGTGCGCGAGTGTGCGCGAGTGTGCGCGAGAGTACAAATTATCAAAATGTTTCGAGAATAGTTTCAACAGATGGCAGCACAAGGCTGTGCGCAAAGTCACAGGGAGCACCGACCTTCGTTCAGTGAAAGTGACCAGATCTGTGGATTTCTAGTCTCAAAACCTTTTGATGCCACCTCGTACGTGTGTGTGTGTGTGTGTGTGTGTGTGTGTGTGTGTGTGTGTTACTGTTTTGCCTTTTGATGTACTTTTAGAAGAACTGTCTGTTCTCACAAATAAATAAGCGAACACAATCATTTCACTCTTCCACTCCTGTTTTATCTCTTTTCCTCCCTCCATCTCTTCTTCTTTTATCTCTCCTGCTCTGTGTGTGTGTGTGTGTGTGTGTGTGTGGGTGTGTGTTCTGTAGTGTGAGTATGTATCTGCCCCGGGAGAGGCGTGTCCTGCATTGTGGCGTCAGGGTTTGAGAAAAACAGGCATTTCTCTTGTGCCCAGTAAAGTGATGGTGAGGCTTCCAGTGTGCCCAACCCCCCCCTTAGAAACAAACCCCTCCCATTACCCCTCTCCTAACCAATCAGAGCTCAAGCTTGGCCATGTTCGTTCTGCGTGGTGACGTGTCACTAAACCGTGTTTTGATTTTCATAAGTTCTGCTGTGGTTCTTCTAATCATCTCCTCAACCAATTAAACATCTGAATCCATTATTTACACACCGCTGTGTGAAGACACTCACACACTAATACACCTGCGTGTGTGTGTGTGTGTGTGTGTGTGTGTGTTACCATGAGGTTTAAACTTCAGAATCATGTTTCCCCCCTCCCCCTCCCCAGGTGAGTGTAACTACAGGAAAAGTGTCTCCTAAAGAGGAGGAGAGGAAGGACGAGTCTCCGGCGTCATGGAGACTGGGCCTGAGGAAGACAGGAAGTTATGGAGCGCTGGCAGAGATCAGCGCCGCTAAAGAGGCTCAGAAGGAGAAAGACCTGAGTGGCGTGATGCGCTCTGCCTCCTCGCCCCGACTCACCTCCTCACTGGATAACAAGGACAAGGAGAAGGTAGGTCACACACAGAGACCACGCCCACTTTTACTCAAACTGACACAGGACACACCCACAGCTACTGAAACTGAGAGGACACACCCACTTTCATTGAACCTGCCTCTTAGAACCGAGACACTAAGACCACGCCCACATTACTGAAAACTGACAGATGACACCTGCTAATACTGAAACAGTCACTGAGACCACGCCCACTTTTACTTAAACTGACAAGAGGACACACCTCTTTTCCTGAAATTGACACACAGAAGCCAGAGTACCATAATGAGGGCAATACACACACACACACACACACACACACACACACACACACACACACACACACACACACACACACACACAGAGTATAATGTGTGTGTTTTGTGTTCAGGAAAAGGAGAAATCTCTGGCGTATGTGGTTCCTACTTTCCCCAGGAGACACCCGAGTGCATCAGACATTGATGAGAAGGAAAACAGGTTTGTGTGTGTGTGTGTGTGTGTGTGAGTGTGAGAGTGCCCCCTCTGCTGTTCACTGCTGTGTGTTGCAACAGTGCTCAACTTGCAGCAGTTTCACTTTAATCACATTATATATATTTATATGATATTTTATATTATTATATAAATAATATTGTGTGTGTGTGTGTGTGTGTGTGTGTGTGTGTGTGTGTGTGTGTGTGTGTGAGAGTGTGAGAGTGTGAGAGTGCCCCCTCTGCTGTTCACTGCTGTGTGTTGCAGTGTGAAATGAGACGTAGCTCAACTTGCAGCAGTTTCACTTTAATCACATTATATATATTTATATGATATTTTATATTATTATATAAATAATATCTCTCTAATACCAGGAGACTGTCATTATTATAACTTTTTTTAATTAGTGTTGATACTTAAAAGTATTTTTAATAATTAGTAATTTTTTAAAAACATAAAAAAAAATGTTAAGTTATTCAGGGAATAGATTAGACTTATTTCTCTTACCACTAAAACACACACACACACACACACACACACACAGCACTGTGTGCCATGGTTCTACTGTAGTCTCTGGTTCTCAGGGACTCGGCGGCTAGCCTGGTGCGCAGTGGTTCTTACACACGGAGACGCTGGGATGAGGATCTGAAGAACAATGACACAACCTCCTTGAACCGAACGTCCAGCTACCAGCGCAGGTTAGCCTTCATCTAGAACGGAGCTCTGCCCAGTTTTTACTTTCAGCCTGGTTGATAATCTAGAACAGATTTGAGTCTGGTTTTTAATCTACTTCTGAGTTTAGCATAGCCTTAATTTAAATCCAAAAGTTCAGCCACAGCTTTATCTAGAGCAGAGTTTGGCCGTAGCTTTATCCAGAACAGCCTTTTTTTTCTTTTTTTTTTCTAATGAGCATAGTTTTTATTTAGAACCTAAATCTCAGCCGCAGGTTTATCTAGAGCAGAGATCACCTCAGCCTTTGTCTAGAACCGAGCATTCAATGGCCTTCACATAGAATCAACTCAACTCTGACTTTATCTAGACTTTATTTATTGAGTTCACCCCAACTGTTATCTAGAACACAGTTCAATCTGGACTTCACATAGAACAGAGTTCAGTCTGATTTTTTTTTATATATACCAAGCTCAGCCACATCTTAATCTAGAGCAGAGTTTACCGCAGCTTTGATCTAGAATCGAGCTCATATTGGCCTACGTGTAGAATTCGGCTCAACCTGTCTAGAGTTTTCTACTCAGACGTTTTGTACTCGGTGCTCAGTCTTTATCTGGAATACAGCTTTATGTAGAAGAGCCAGTCTTTATCTAGAAATACAAGCAAAACGTTAACCAGAGCCAGATATAGGTTGTCCTTTGTCTAAATCAGTCCAAAACTGGATGTGGAAGGAGCAAAGTCCCTGAAGCTAGCTTTAATCTAGACTTGGTGGTAGTGTTTTATCAGGTTTTTGGAGCATGTGTAGAGAACCCTGTGCTCATTTTCTTTTTTTTATCCGGAGATAAATTTAAATTAGTTTTTATTTCCAGTTTGATTCAAGCTCCTGTTACTAACCCAATCATTTGATCTGTTTAATCCTAAACGGTATGTACATGATTCTGATGTATTTGATACACAAACTTCCTGCATAACTAATAGTCCTAAATAAAAGATGTAGGCTACGCTAACATTAAATGCTATTATTTACAGAGTTAATAGCATTTGAAGCTTAGCCTAGCGGTCACCACTCAATGCTTATGCAGTTGTGTTGTATAATTTGAAGCTTGCTGTGCATGTGCTTGTGTTTGTGTAAATCAGAGGATGTGTTGATTATCAAGGTGTCTGTGGTCTTTGTCATCTGAACCTGTAGAGTTTTTGCTGAAATGATTTCGAGCAATAGTAGGGCACTGAAAACACAGCTGGAGCTTAGAACAGAGTTCAGCCCTGGAACCAGCCCTTTATCTAGACCCCAAGCCTAGTCATTACTATATCTGATACAGAACTCAGTCCAGCTCACCACTGCCTTCCAAGAGATCCTAGAAGTACAGTGGGATCTTGAGGGAATATTAGAAGGACAAAGGGAAGACTAGGAATACTGTAAGAACAGTGGAAACTCTCATGGACTTGATAAGGTACCAAGAAAGCAAAGGGAACTACTGGATAGAACCTGGATAGAACTAGTGGGTACATGAAGGATATCTGCAATTAGAGTGGAGATAACTGGAACTAGAGGGCATTCTGGATGGACAGTGGAATCTTGTGAGTAGTGTTGTTTCTATGCTCTGCAGTATAATGTTTGCTGGTCACCTGAGGGATCTTGTGCCCCCTCTATATGTCTGTAGTGTGTGTTTGGGGGCATTATAAAGAAGACCAGAATTGTTTGAGTATTTGTTTGTAGATTGTTTTAGTAGATGAAAACACCACCATCATGAGCAGATCCTTTATCAGTAATCCAACACCGACTGTGATTCTATGAAGTGATCAGTTCTCATCCATGGACTTGGACTTATAGGACCCAGCTGTGTGTGTGTGTGTGTGTGTGTATGTGTTTGTCTTCACGTCTTGCTAACATTCACGCACTCTGCAGCACATCACACACTTTAACACTCGGCCGAAGCAGCAGCTCTCGCGATCTTCCTGCAAAATCATCTTCGGCTTCCAGTTTGGATCCTAACAGCACTAAAGCCTCATCGTCCTACTACCAGTCTTACAGCATACACCGCAGGTACACCCACACCTTCACAAACAGTCTCTTACGCTTTCGTACTGCAGGTGTGTGCTCATGCAAACGTTCATGAAATCAGTTCATCACTGCAGCTGTGAAGTTTTATAGATGATGAACAGTAGTAACAGAAGAAACTGCACCAGCCCCTTCCACAGGTCAAGGTTTCTCATCATCCTCTTAATTAATAACCTCCCCCTTAAACCCCTACGTTCCAAATAGTGCACCACAAGGCTAGTAGGCATTAGTAACTAAAGGAATAGAGTACAGACAAATGAGTGGGGTACTGGTAGGGCATTGTCAAACCTGGGGATACTGGAAGCTCAGTGGGAATTATGGAAAAACTGAAATTATTTCCCAGTGGGTAACAAAAGGAGAAAGGGAACTTGGTTAGTTTGTACTTAGTAGTTATACTGGAAGAATGGCAGAAAGTGGGGGAAGAATAAAGGGAACAGGGAGGTGTACTGGGGGAATACTGGAAGGATAGAGGGAACAGGAAAGTATACTGGGACAATACTGGAAGGATAGAGGGAACAGGGAGGTATACTGGGGAAATACTGGAAGGATAGAGGGAACAGGGAGGTATACTGGGGGAATACTGGAAGGATAGAGGGAACAGGAAAGTATACTGGGACAATACTGGAAGGATAGAGGGAACAGGGAGGTATACTGGGGAAATACTGGAAGGATAGAGGGAACAGGGAGGTATACTGGGGGAATACTGGAAGGATAGAGGGAACAGGGAGGTATACTGGGGGAATACTGGAAGGATAGAGGGAACAGGGAGGTATACTGGGGAACTACTGGAAGGATAGAGGGAACAGGGAGGTATACTGGGGAAATACTGGAAGGATAGAGGGAACAGGGAGGTATACTCGGGAACTACTGGAAGGATGGAACAGGAAGGTATACTGGGGGAATACTGGAAGGATAGGTGGAAACTAGGGTGGATACTTAAAGGATAGAAGAGCAAGGGGATACTGGAAGGAAAGAGGAAATTGAGGGCTATACTGGAAGGAAAGAGGGAGCTTGAGGTATACTAGAGGGTATACTGGAAGAATGATGAGAACTAGAATGTATACTAAAAGGATGGAGTGAATTGAAGGGTATAGTGGAAGGATGATGGGAACTGGAGGGTATAGTGGGAATTAGGGGGGGTACTGGAAGGATAGTGAAAATTGGGGGGGTACTGGAAGGATAGTGGGAACTAAAAGGTACTGGAAGGATAGTGGGAACTAAAGTGTACTGGATGGATAGTGGGAACTAAAGGGTACTGGAAGGATAGTGGGAACTAAAGTGTACTGGATGGCAATAGAAGGATAGTGGGAATTGGGGGTACTGAAAGGATAGTGGGAATTGGGGGTACTGGAAGAATAGTGGGAAGTCAGGGGCAATGGAAGGATTGTGGGAACTAAAGGGTACTGGATGGTATTAGACGGATAGTGGGAATTGGGGGTTTAAGAAGGATAGGGGGAATTGGGGGTATTAGAAGGATAGGGGGAATTGGGGGGATAAGAAGGATAGTGGGAATTGGGGGTATTAGAAGGATAGTGGGAATTGGGGGTTTAAGAAGGATAGTGGGAATTGGGGGTTTAAGAAGGATAGTGGGAATTGGGGGTATTGGAAGGATAGTGGGAATTGGGGGTACTGGAAGGATAGTGGGAATTCGGGGGTACTGGAAGGATAGTGGGAACTAAAGGGTACTGGATGGTATTAGAAGGATAGTGGGAATTGGGGGTTTAAGAAGGATAGTGGGAATTGGGGGTACTGGAAGGATAGTGGGAATTCGGGGGTACTGGAAGGATAGTGGGAACTAAAGGGTACTGGATGGTATTAGAATGATAGTGGGAGTTTGGGGTATACTGAATGGATGGCAGGGCATGGGAACAATGGGCAAGGGCAACAATAACTGTATCCACACTTTTTAAAGGTTGTGGAAATGAGGGTGTTCTGTGGGGGCAGCAGTAAAGGCTATGAGGGGGTATACCAGTGTGATGGCAGGACCTCCTGTGGAAGTGGAAGAATAACTGGAATTCTGCACAGTGGGGCAAACACTAGCATGATTACAGAAGTCCTGAATGAGCTATATTTACAATACACACAGCTGTCACACACAAGTACACACTCTCACACTGCATTGTGTGGCTCCTGCTGCTGTTTTGTGCATGTTTCGAAATTTCTGTGCTAGGATTGTGTTATGGTAATTGTGTGTGTGTGTGTAGCGGATCATTCGGAAGGAGGCAAGACGACGCAGTGAGTTCCGGTTCCTCCGCGGTTACCACGACAACAAGCTCCACCACCACTACTACGATTACCTCACCTACAGGACACCGCAGTCTGTCCAGGTACACACACACACACACACACACACACACACACACACGCATATACACACTGATTTGCCTTTGGTATGAAATTTTCCAGTATCTTTAGGTTTCTACATTTGTTACACCATGATTTAGCTCCAGCTCATTCCAGAGATGATGCTTACCTTCTCCTCAGTTATCACAAAATCATAGACACTTTTTTTTTGGATGCAGCAGCATTTAGGAGACCCAAACCTCTTCCAGTATGACCATGCCCCTCGCACAAAGCCTTAAAGATCTGCTTTCCATGGGTTCGGTATGGAAGATCTTATTAAAGATCTGCATTGAACATGAATGTGAATGCTCACTGCACCCCAGGCCTCCTCAGTACCTGACTTTATTTACACCCTTGTAGGTGAATGAATCACCACAAAAATCCAGTGGAACATCTTCCCAGAAGAATGGAGCTCAGTATAACAGCAAAAAGAAGCAAAAATGTATTTGTTGTTGTAAATATTAATGTAGGCATCTCACTAGTGTCAAACCTGTTGACTTGGTTCATCTAACAATTGTCATCACTGTGAATGTTAAGGTCAAAAATATTGGCACCCCATAGTAGGTGTTACTTTGTGTCTCTGAGACACTGCAGGAGCTCAGCTGCGTTATTGGAAGATGTAGCGTATGATGTCATTTAGACCCTTTCACGTTTCTCGCCGACTTAAACAGGGATTTGTGGGCGTGGCTATCAGCCGTGTTGGAATGTACCGTATTTTTCCATGTACACGACGATAAGCTGAGGAAAGAAGCTCTGCTCATACCTTGTCTCCGCAAACAGGCTTCCTCCAATCACATGCCTTATGTTACTGTCGTCAGCTGATGCTGAACAAACCGATTGGAACACTTCCACTGTTCCACCGCACGTGATCGCACAGGGAACGGTAATGTGGTAAAGTGTGTGTATAATATAGTACCGGTATGTGAATGTTTCCTAATTACTAAATAAAAATGTGTGTTTGAAATGTTGATGTTGTAGTTTTGGGGTGGAAAAGTAGTGATCTGGTGGTCGTCTTAAGAAACAGACTATTCCTGCATCATTCTTTTAGTTATTGTTGTGAAAACATTACTGTAAGACAACCAGCATACTGAAAGAGTTCAGTTACCTCCTGAAGTGCTTGCTCCAGAGAGAGAGGAACACGGCAGATCGTTCTATCTTTCTGAGGTCCAC
>MU551689.1:101517-104017 GCA_024362625.1 Silurus asotus | reverse complement strand
ACAAAGCAGCTCCATGCAGATCTGTTCTCCATGGGTTAGACTGGATCTTCTTCTATAGAGCTCCAACCCTGTTAAACATGATGAACACTGATTGCACTCCAGAGCTCCTCACCTTCTCACCTACTCCAGTATCTGACTTTACTAACACACATGTAGCTGAATGAATCTCCACACAATCTCATAGAACATCTCCCCAGAAGAGTGGAGCTCATTATAACAGCACATGGAGACTGAACGTGGAATGAGATGTTCAGAAAGGTTCACATAGCAACATTATGGTCAGGTGTCCACATACTTTTGGCTGCACGGTGGCCGAGAAGTGCAAAACGAAACAAAGCAGAAAACACGAGGACGATTGAGACAAAGCGGGAAAGGTGTGTGAATGAAACACTTACTGATCATTGGACGAGACACGTGTTAATCAACATATACAGGAAGTATGAAATCCTTTAACTGTGTTTCTTGTAGGTGTAAATTTCTCCGTTTACTGTCAACTATTTATTATTTTGATTAGTGCACCAATTAGAAACTGTTGTACCTCCTGTGTATCTTGATTGACAGGTGTCTCGTCCAATGAACACACACACACACACACACACACACACACTCTACCTCCCGTTTCCACTTTGTCTCAATCGTCCTTGTGTTTGTGGATTTGTTCACGTGTTTTCCACGTCTCGGCCATCGTATGTCTGTTTGTGAAAAAAGTAAAAAGTGTTTGGACCCCACACTTCACTGTGAGGTGAGGGGGTGTGTGTGTGTGAGAGACTGTAATGACGCTTGTTTAACCCAAATCAAATCCACACGTGTGTTACACATCTCTTTTTAATCTCATATTCTTGCTTTTTTCATCTTGTTACCAATTGTTTCTGTTGCTCTAATTTCTGATCTTTTTTCTATTTTCTCTTTCTCCCTCTTTCTCTCTCCCTCTCTCTCTCTCTCCCCCTATTTCTTTCTCCTCCTTTTAATTTATTATTCACCTGATCCTCATCTTTCTTCCTCCTTCTCTTTTCCACTCCTTTCTCTCTCCTGTTATTTCTGTATATCTCCTGTTTCTCCCCCGGTGTGTGTGTGTGTGTGTGTGTGTGTGTGTGTGTGTGTGTGTGTGTGTGTGTGTGTGTAGAACCTCCCTGAGATAAAGCAGGTTCAGGCTCTGAGGCAGTATAATGAGCGATTGCAGGCGGAGAACAGAGCTCTGGCCCGAGTTCTCTACAAACTGCCCGCCGCTGACCTCTAAGCCCCGCCCACCTCGTTCACATGTGCCCTTTTGGCTCCGCCTTCTCCTGTAGACAGGCAGGTGCTGCCTGCTGTTGCTCCGCCCCCTTTTACAGCATTTTGATGATTTATTACTGAGAAACTCTCCCATGATTCATCACCGTGCAATCACTGACCAATAACTCACCTGGATTTAGTTCTACACTGAGGAGGAGGAGGAGGATGAAGATAAGGGGGAGGATGATAGCGATGATGAGGTGGAGGATGATGATGAGGAGGTGGAGGATGATGGGGATGGTGAGGAGGAGGTGGAGGATGATAGGGATGGTGAGGAGGGTGATGGGGATTAGGATGATGAGTTTGATGAGGAGGTTGAGGATGAAGATAAGAAGGGGGAGGATGATGATGGGGATGATTAGCAGGTGTATGTCGGATGAGGAGGATGAAGATGAGGATAATGATGAGTTTGATGAGGATGAGGAGGTTGAGGATGACGATAAGTAGGATGAGAAGGATGGGGAGGATGATGATGATGATGAATACACATCTCACTGAGGTTTTTTGAGATCAATTAGATGATTAAATACTGTAATAATAAAATTGATCTGAAAGAGAAACTGATACAATTAATTTAATTTTAATCAATTTAGAGGAGAAGCTCCAGGATGTAACGTTAGTTATGTGATCAGTGTGAGTTGTGTAGTGATCAGTGTGAGTTGTGTAGTGATCAGTGTGGGTTGTGTAGTGATCAGTGTGAGTTGTGTAGTGATCAGTGTGAGTGATCAGTGTGAGTTGTGTAGTGATCAGTGTGAGTTGTGTAGTGATCAGTGTGTGTTTATTGCGTGGTGTGTGTTTGCAGTTCCTCAGTAATAATTGAATAAATCTGAGTGCTGATGAACACAATTTGGCCTGTGTGAGGCGTGTGTGTGTGTGAGGCGTGTGTGTGTGTGTGTGAGGCGTGTGTGTGTGTGTGTTTGGACTTAACTGACTCCCTGCATGTGATCTGATGTTCAGCTTTCGACATATTTTGGAATTTTTTTTCTGAATTTTTCTTATTGTTCCCTGGTTCTGATTCTGTTGCCTGAAATTTTGCATGGTCTCTTCACACACACACACACACACACACACACACACACACACACACACACACACACTCAAACATACACTTATTTAAAGTCCTAATGTAGAATAATTTCTTTATTTAAATATTTGTTGTTATAAGTATTATGGTAAATATATGTTTTAATATTTTTATAATAATAAAATAATTTATTTTTTTATTAAT
>MU551689.1:79963-101461 GCA_024362625.1 Silurus asotus | reverse complement strand
TAATAATAATAATAATAATAATAATAATAATAATAATAATAATAATAATAATTCATTCCCATTTTTCCATCATATAGAAAAGCATCATGTCCTTTATTTTTATATACATTACATACAACCGAGGAATAAACATTTTACAACAAAATACCTTTATTTTGAAGTAAAAAAAAAAAAATTCTATATTAAATAAACTATATAAAAAAAAATATTTTTAAAATTATATATTTATATTAATGTTTTTTCTTTTTAAACATTTTAAATGGTACATTAATTTCTTTGAAATTGTAAAATTAATTCAACCTTCTGAATAATAAATAAATAAAATGATATATGATTATCAGTAACTTCATGTTCGTTCCAGTAGCTTTGAGCAGATGTTCTGCTCAGTAGGACTGTGTGTGTGCGTGTGTGTGTGCGCGTGCGTGTGTGCGTGCGTGTGTGTGTGCGCGTGCGTGCATGTGTGTGTGTGTGTGCGTGCGTGTGTTTACGTTGGAGCGTGTGATCTTAAAGGGGCGGAGCTTCAGTTCTGCCAATCATACATTATTTGCATATCTAATAATTGATCACGAGGCATTTTTGGTCTAAATACACAATATAAATGTTTATTAGCATTAGCTACGCTAGTCAGTTACATCAACACAACACTGTGTTAATGCTAGCTAGTTAATCTGATGCTAGGTTGCTAGGGAAGTTTGCTAGCATCTTACAAGTGTTGTGATGCAGTATGTTTAATGCTAATTGTGTTAGCAGGCTAATTAAACCACTGATGTGTGTGTGTGTGTGTGTGTGTGTGTGTGTGCGTAAGGATTTTTGCATTTGTTCGCTAATTCTCCAACGCATGGCTGGTGTTTGGAGTTTTGCTGTGAGATGATTCTGTAGCTTCAGGATCATGTGACCTTCCCGCCCTTGTCGACTTCCTGTTTCTGAATTAAAAAAAAATATATATATTTTTCCCTAATTAGCTAGCAGGCTAAGCAGTTAGCATGTTGTGATGCGAGCGTGTAAACGTCGACAAGGGCGCAGAGAAAACAGGAAGAACGATATGCATGATTTCTTTACGTAGAACACGTTTCCTGTTCAGCATCCGACGTCTTTCAACCAATCGCTGATCTCAGCTGTCATCGCTGTGCGCCCCTGACTCCGCCCCCTCCCTCAGTAAACAGAGGACAGATGAGGTGGTGCTGAAAACAAACATCATCAAAGGAAGAGAGGAAACAGGAAGTAGAAAATGTGGAGATGGAGAAACAGGAAAGGGGAAGCAGGAGAGAAGGAGAGACAAAAGGAAATGAAAAAGAGGAGTACAATGGAGGGATGGAATTAAAGGTCGGATGAAAAATGAAAGTGGAAAAAGGGGAATGGATGTGGGAGGATGGAGGGATGGAGGGAAGTGTAAAGATGGTAAAGGAAGTTATAAAGTATATGAGGAGAATTGAAGTGAGGAAGAGAGGAGGAGAAGAAAATAAAATAAATAAAACAGTGATGGGAGGAGGAAGAAGAGAAGGAAGGAAGTGATGAAGGGGGGAATAACCAAAATGATGGTAAATAAGAAAAAGAGATGGAGAAGATAATGAAGAAGGGATAATGGGGTGAGGAAGAGGAAGGGACGAAGAAAATACAAGTGAAGAGGGGATAAGAGAATGGGAAGTAAAGTAAAAAAAAAAATGATAGAGAGATGATTGGAAAAGGATGAAAGAAAGTGAGAGAGAATGAAGGGAGAAAAAGAATGGAATAAAGGTATAAAAAGGGGAAGTATGGGTAGAATAGGGTGGTGTGGAGAAGGAGAAGAGGAAGAAGGGATGTGTGTAAGGGGCTGCACACTGATGAACGAGTGTGGCGGATGAGGGGAACGTGTTCTGCACGTGAAACTGGTTCTCTAACATGCGCACACACACACACACACACACACACACACACACACACACACACACGTCGACCAGCGTCACGTCTCTAATCCACCAACACACGTCTAACTCTCTCTCTCTCTCTCCCTCTCTCTCCCTCTCCCTCTCTCTCCCTTCTTCTTCTCCTCTTTTTTCTTGTCTTCCAGATGTTACCCGACCTGAAGGCGGATAATCAGAGGCTAAAGGACGAGAACGGCGCTCTGATCCGAGTCATTAGTAAACTTTCTAAGTAGAACAGCGCCCCCTGTGGTCAGAGAGGGGGATTACACACATCCATCCTCCTTTAGCTCTCCATCGATCACTCTATCACGCTCCTCTCTCACCCTCCTTGCCACTTAAAGCCTCACTTTCTCCCTCCGTGTCTGGTCTGGCTGCTGCAGTACCACACACACACACACACACACACACACACACACACACACACACACACACACACACACACACACACACACACTAGCTCGAATCTTTACGCCTTTGTACAGAAAAAGGAACAAATAATAATAAAGGAAAAGAAACAGTTAATTGGTGCCACAAACATTCCTTCACTTTTCTTTTCCTTCTCCTTTCTCCCTCCATACTAAGTGTACCCCTCTCTCTCTCTCTCTCTCTCTCTCTCTCTCCCTCTCCCCTTTATCCTCCCTTTCATGTAAAGCCCCGCCCCCTTTTCCCTCGTTCTCTGTGGTACTGTTTCTCAGCAGCGGATTTCCCAGCATTCAACAGTGCTGGTGCACGTAACCTGAAACCCCCCACGCTAGTGCTCCCTTCCTCCACACACACACACACACACACACACACACACACACACACTCCTCTGGTGGAATGTTGAGCTTTCACTGAATGTGCAATACGCCTCTGTTCCTTTATATACAGCGTTTTAAACACCAGGAGGAAGAAAAGTTCACTTCTTTCTTTCACTCCCTCTTTCATTCCTCCTCTTCCTCCTCACCCACCTCCACTTCCTCCTTCTCCACTTCTTCTCTCTTCCTCCCCCTCCATATCTTCTCCTTTCTCTTCCTCCCCTCCCTCCTCCTCTTTCTCCTTTTTTTCCCCTCTCTACCTCTACTTCCTTCTCCACCACCCTGTCCTTCATTTCTTCTCTAACTCCTTCTTTACTACTTTTTATTTTTCCTTTCTCCTCCTTTTCCTCCTCCTCCTCCACTCTTTCTCTTCTTCCTCCTCCACTTCCCTGATCCCTCTTTCCCCAGGTTGTGGGGCAGTAGTGTGTAATCGACTCCTCACGGTGTTTTTTTCGCAGGTACTGAGTGAAGCTGTTTAGAAGCCTGTAGGTGGCGCTGTTTGAGACGAGCACATGGCATGCGCTGACGCTTTTCTCCGTCTGTTACTGATCCGATATCACGGCTCCGGTCGAGAAAATGTGCTTTCAGATATTTTTTCTTTTTTTTTTTTTCCTCTTTGTTGTTTTTTTTTATACATATACATTTTATATATATGTATAAAGTGTGGCTGGTGTGGGGGAGGGGCTCCAGCGCAGCCTATCGGTTTTAAAGAGAAATAAATATTCACCGTAATTGTGACATAAGAATAATATAATACGAATTCACTACTTTTTCACACGCGTTGAGTGCTCTTTATCTTTATCTTCATCTCTCTTCCCTCTTTCCCTCTCTCTCCTCCTCAGTGCTGTTAGCATTAGCCGCGATGTCGTCACTAAACACAAGCCTAGATACCGCTAACTCCGCCCCTTTCTTTCTTTTCCTGTTTTTTTATTTGAAATAAAGACGTCTCCATGCACTGTCCACGCCACGGCCCGAGTCTCGAGTCCATTATTATTATTATTATTATTATTATTATTATTTTATTGTCTGGACAGTCGGAGTGAAGTTTTGAGATTTTATGGATTTCAGTGGCCTTTTAAATGAAAATGCTGTAGTGTGAAGAGACGAGCGGTGAAACGACACGCTGTTGGGTTCTGCTCTTTGGTTATAGGTTTTTAAAATATTTTTTTGTTAGTTTTTATGTTTAATTTTTGCTCCTTTTTTTTTTTTTTTTTAAATCCCATCATCATTGTAAAATAGATGTGTGGCTTCCTACATGCGAGCTGTGCTGTGACTACAACCACTGAGAGTTCAATAAAGATGTACATTATAAAGACTCCACCCACTTCTCCATTTATTTTATCTCTCTATCTGTCTCTCTCTATCTATCTGTCTATCTATCTGTCTATCTATCTATCTGTCTATCTATCTATCTATCTCTATCTTTCTCTCTATCCATCTGTCTGTCTGTCTATCTATCTGTCTATCTGTCTCTATCTATCTGTCTCTCTATCTATCTGTCTATCTGTCTCTATCTATCTATCTCTATCTGTCTCTCTATCTATCTGTCTATCTGTCTCTATCTATCTGTCTCTCTATCTATCTGTCTATCTGTCTCTCTATCTATCTATCTCTATCTGTCTCTCTATCTATCTATCTGTCTCTATCTCTCTCTCTATCTAACTCTATCCATCTGTCTGTCTATCTATCTATCTATCTATCTATCTATCTATCTATCTATCTCTCTATATATCTGTCTGTCTGTCTATCTATCTTTCTCTCTCTATCTATCTCTATCTTTCTATCTATCTGTCTGTGTCTATCTATCTTTCTCTCTATCTTTCTGTCTGTCTGTCTGTCTATCTATCTATCTTTCTCTCTCTATCTTTCTATCTGTCTGTCTGTCTATCTTTTTCTATCTATCTATCTATCTCTTAATCTTCACCAAAATCAGCTAAAAGAAAACTTTTATTTACCTAAATGTATTTAAATATATGCAAATATATTATAATTTTTCCCCTTTTACTTTATATTTCTGTATCTGAGTTTTTGATTTAATGACTTTTTTAAGTTGTGAGTAAAATGTGAGTAAAGTTCTGATGAGGGTGAGGTGAGCAGTGCTGGAGCAGGTTTTGGGTCTGAGTTCCATACGATCGGTTCCTCCGACTAAAAACACGTGTACGGGTGGAAAATCACGTGATCAATCTTTTTTTTTATTTTTGTTTATTTTTCTATGAAATATGATTTTATCCAGTGTTTTTTTTGTGTTTCTCCCTTTAAATTATTATAATGAAAAATGTATCTAGATTAATTTCTCTTAACATCAATATTTATTTCTTTATTTGAATCCCAGAGGGAGTGCATTTACACTTAAAGACTTTATAGATGTTTATATTTATATCGAGGCTTAAATAGTTCTCAAAATCACACACACACACACACACACACACACACACACACACACACACACTTACTATGATTTTATCCAGTGTTTTTTTTGTGTTTCTCCCTTTAAATTATTATAATGAAAAATGTATCTAGATTAATTTCTCTTAACATCAATATTTATTTCTTTATTTGAATCCCAGAGGGAGTGCATTTACACTTAAAGACTTTATAGATGTTTATATTTATATCGAGGCTTAAATAGTTCTCAAAATCACACACACACACACACACACACACACACACACACACACACACTTACTCAAATACACTCACACACACACACACACACACACTTACTCAAATACACTCTCACACACACACACTTACTCAAATACACTCACACACACACTTACAAAATACACTCACACACACACACACACTCAAATACACTCACACACACACTTACTCAAATACACTCACACACACACACACACACACTTACTCAAATACACTCACACACACACACACACACACACACACTTACTCAAATACACTCACACACACACACTTACTCAAATACACTCACACACACACTTACTCAAATACACACACACACTTACTCAAATACACTCTCTCACACACACTTACTCAAATACACTCACACACACACACACACTTACTCAAACTCACACTCACACACACACACTCACACACACACACACAGTCTCACTCACATACACTTTTACACACACACACACACACACACTTGTGTGTGCGCACCAAGCCCATTTATCAACAATCTTCTGCTCTGATTGTAGAGGTGATACAAACTGCCTCGCAACACGACTCACAATTTAACTTTTTCAACCTTTTTCTTTCCATTTTCATTTTTTCTTCTCCTTCTGATTTATAAATAAACACATTCCTGCAGTTCTCTCAGTCTGAACCCTCACCAGACGATAATGTGCAGAAGATCTGCTGGACTTCAGCCCAGATTTCAGGGAGGAAAACTTACAGAAGCGAACGGATTTAATTACTGTGATTCGGGTCGTGTTTGTGGAAGCGAGGAGGATAAATCCTTGAACTCGGCTCTCAGACCTTCTCAGGAATGTGGAATTTTTTGGGCTGTGTTGTGTTAAACACTGAAGGCCGTAACGCGAGTCTCTCTGAGCCTTTAAACTCGCAGTGTTTATCCACTAAACCCATAACCACCTGACACAAGCTGCATCCCAATCATTCATCCATAAACACTTCAGGACCTGATCAGGGAATCCATACAATGTGGATCTTCTCTGATCAAAGCATCAGGATTCACTTCAATCTGCAAAATAATAAAAGGAATAATCAGTAGTGACTTTGGAGCTTTGTTTTATAAGTTTTTCTTCAATAAAGTATTTGAATTTTTTTATTTTTTTTTTTATTTTATTTTTTTTTGGGGGGGGGGGGNNNNGTTGGGGGGGGGGGGTATTTGTGTTGGTGTCAGTGTTTTGCATGGTGTTTGGATCTGTGTGTTTGTGTCGGTGTTTTAGTTGGTCTTTGAGTGGTGTTTGTGATATTTACATTGATGACGCCGTTTTAAACGATAAATGGATCCTGAATGTCCTGATCAGATTCCGAATAGCATTTAGTCTGAAACTCTTATTAGGAAAAAGCTGCTGGAGGTTTTGCTGGAAGTGGAGGATGTTTAAAAAGTATTACTTATCATGTCTTCTTTGGAGAGAGGATGGAAGGATCAGTCATGCAGTGGTAGAGAATGGAGGGATGAGTGGAGCAGTGGTAGAGGATGGAGGGATGAGTGGAGCAGTGGTAGAGGATGGAGGGATGAGTGGAGCAGTGGAGGATGATGGAGGGATGAGTGGAGTCAAGTCAAGTTTATTTGTATAGCGCTTTTCACAACAGACATTGTCTCAAAGCAGCTTTACACAAATCAACAGTGATGGTGAATGGTGTGTGTTTATCCCTGATGAGCAGCCGTGGCGACTGTGGCAAGGAAAAACTAATGTTGTGCCGCCTGCACCGGGAGAAGAAGCAGTTGCCAGGCATGCTTCCCCTAATTTCCCAAAATCTCATCCACCTCGGAGGAACAAATACGGAGCACTGCGTCACACACACCGGGAAAAGAACTGATTCCAAACAAGCACGCTTGGCTAGCAGCCGGAAGTGCATAGCCACACGGCTATCCCATAAATACTAATAATCTTGATGAAATAACTAACAACATAGACCTTATCCTCACTAGCACATTAGACACTGTTGCCCCCATCCGGTTAAAAAAGGTTAGAGAACAAGCACCTACACCTTGGTATAATAGTCATACGCATGCCCTCAAGAGAACAGCCTGTAATCTGGAGAGAAAATGGAGGAAAACCAAATCGGAGGTATTTAGAATTGCGTATAAAGACAGTATGCTCAGCTACAGACGGGCGCTAAAAGCTGCTAGAACTGAACACCTGAGCAAACTTATAGAAAACAACACACACAATCCCAGGTTCCTTTTCAGTACTGTAGCTAAACTAACAACAAATCAGGGCTCTGAAAATTGTGTTCCATCACAGTTTAGTAGTGAGGACTTTATGAATTTCTTCACTGAAAAAATAGATAACATTAGAAAAACAATTGTGGCAGTTCAACCTCTGAGATCATCTCCTGATCCAATCTCACCTAAAACTTCACAACTCCACAAAAGTGAGAGAGAGAGAGAGTGACAGGAAGAGAAGGATATGGATTATTATGTCTCTTTATTGTTGTATGAAAGTTAATGTCACTGTGCAGTTTGGACTCTGGTGAGATTCACTGTAGCAGCAGAACTAAAAGGGAGAAGCAGAAGGAAACACAGACATGAGGATCTCTGGGTTAAGAGACGACCCACCACACCACCATCAACAGACCTGAGTGAACGTGTGAGAGTGAGGAGACGAAAGCGTACAAATATCCCAGTTCACCAAACACTCCATATCCATGATCCCTCCAGATCTGCTCCTTTACCTCACAAACACCTACTGACTAAAGACTCCACTAAATAAATATGTGTTTAGCCTCGACTGATTGGAAGGTTGTTCCATAACTGTGGGGTTTATAGGAGAAACATCTGCCCCCTGCTGGAGTCTTCATTATTTGAGGTACCAACAAATAGCCTGCACCTTTTGATCTAAGTAGGCGTGGAGGATCATCCTGGTACAGAAGTTCACTCATTCTGCATGCTGTAACGACATCATATTTCTAATTTTAGCAATATTTCTAAGGTGAAAGAAGGAGATCCTGGTGATATTATTCACGTGAGACTCAAAGGAAAGACTCGGGTCAATAATCACACCGAGGTCTTTGACTGCTGTACACACTGAAACAGAAACACCATCCAGAGATGCTACAGAATCAGAAAGTTTGCTTCTAGCTGCATGTGGTCCTAGTAAAAGTTCTTCTGTCTTATCTGAGTTGAGCAGAAGAAAGTTATCAAGCATCCACTGTCTAATGTCCTTTACACACTCCTCAACATTGTTAAGCTGATCTCTCTCATCTGGCTTTGCTGAAATATACAGCTGTGTATCATCAGCATAGCAATGGAAGCAAATACCATGTTTATGAATAATTTCACCAAGAGGCAGCAGATATAAAGAGAAAAGCAGTGGGCCTAAGACAGATCCGTGTGGAACACCAAACTTTACCTCATAAATTGTGGAGAACTCAACATTTACATCAACAAACTGATAGCGATCAGTCAAATAAGACCTGAGCCACGAGAGAACTGTTCCCTTTATTCCAACAACGTTCTCCAGTCCAGCAAGCAAGAGATGATGATCAATGGTGTGAGAAGCTGCACTGAGGTCGAGCAAAACAAGTAAAGAGACAAAACCCTGATCAGAGGCCAATAACAGTCATTTAGCACCTTAACTAGTGCCGTCTCTGTGCTATGATGAGGCCGAAATCCTGACTGATACATTTCATAAATGTTGTTCCTCAGTAGATGTGAGCAGAACTGCCATGCTACAACCTTTTCTAGAATCTTGGAGATAAAGAGGTTTGATATTGGACTGTAGTTGGACAGCTGACAGGGTGGTCAGGTTTCTTAATTAGGGGGTTGATAAATGCAGTTTGAAGGATTTAGGTACAAAACCAGTGCTAATGGAAGAGTTTATTATTTTAAAACAGGTCCAATTCCCTCTGGAATGATCTGTTTGATGAATTTTGTTTGACTCCATTTACATTCTAATTGGCGAGTGATCTGTTTTAAGCTGTGTTTATGATCATTATACCACTGTGCTGATTTTTTCTTCCTAATCATTTTGGTCTTAAATGGAGCTCCATTATCTAGAGTGTAACGTGATGTTGATTCTAGGTATTCAGTGGCCCAGTCGAGCTCTGCTGACTCAGACAGAGATCTATTTAATATTGTAATTTCTGGAAGATTATTGATATAACTAGCTGCTGTAGTTGACGTGAATGTGTTTAACACGGTAACGTGGTGAGGTACTAATGCAGTGACTGAGGCAGCTTTTATATTAAACAATCATTTCTTTAGATTGGAGGTGCTGCTGTGCGTTCAGTCCTATTTAATGTTAATCAGGTTACTTAAACAGACTTTGTGAGAATTTCTACATTTTGGTTTCGCTCAGGGGACAGACACAGTCTCAATTTGGTGGATACTTAGTGACGACTCTGTGCAGCTAGCAGATGGTCGGTTTAGCCTGTCTGTCTGCTCCCTGGCCTTGGCTCTGGACAGTCACTTGTTAACTAGTGCTGTTCTGAGACTATGACCTATAATACAAGAAATGAGAGCAGCACCTTCCCGAGTGGGATGGATACTGTCCTGCCCTAACAGGCAGAACTATCAGGTTAATACAAGTAAACTATAGGGCACCACAAGGTTCAGTTCTAGGACCCCTGCTTTTCACAATATACATGCTTGGGAAATACATTAGATTTATAAATAAAATATATTTACTGCATATTATTATAACCAGTACAAAAAACAAAAACCAGTACACAGAAGCTCCAGCTTTTCAACTGCATTTAGACAGATGTTCTGTAACTACTAGTTTAACAGTAAAAGACCTGGAAATTATTTTAGACACCAACTTGTTTTTAAAAAATCATATCAACCATATTACAAAAACAGGCTTTTTTCACCCTAAAAATATTGCTAAGCTAAGAAACATGTTGTCTATATCTGATCTCTGCATTGTCCATGTGTTCATGACCTCCAGAATAGACTACTGTAATGCATTACTAGGTGGATGTCCTGCATATCATCATATAACCCCAATCTTCTCTTTGCTACACTGGCTTCCTGTTAAGTTTTAAATCCACTACAAACTACTGCTTTTTACCTACAAAAAACTTAATGGTTTATCTCCATGTATCTCTTTAGTCTTCTAACACGCTACAATCCGTTACACTCCCTGAGATCTCAAAACACACTAAAGGTGGTAGAACATTCTCACATTTAGCTTCTTAACTTTGGAATAGTCTTCCTGGCAGTGTTTGGGGCTCAGACACACTCTCCCAGTTTAAGTGCAGATTAAAGACATATATTTTTAGCGAGTTCTACACATAACATACGTCTCACATCATAACCTTGTGCTCCAGAACATCTGATCACATCACATTATCAACTTGTGCTGGTAATATCATGAACAGCAGCTACGCTAATTCCTCTCCACTGCTTCTCTTTCTCTCCCCATCCCGAGGCATCCTGAGGTTGCTCCAGCCCCAGTCACATCCCACCCCATGAAGATTGTGAACCTTTAAAGAAGTAGATGCCTGCAAACATCCCGAACCATCTAGAGACATACTAGCACCAATTGGATCCCACTTCATGTGAAGTTTAGACATTGGACCTCTTTGAGTGTTTAAAAGTTCTGGCATGGAGAAGCATGGACATCACTCATAATCACACACTCCAGTGCTCATGTTAGTTCTCACTCTCCAGTGTTCTGTAGTGTTTAAAACTATAATCACTCTCTTGATGTCCCCCAAATGAGGATGGGTCCCTTTTGAGTCTGGTTCCTCTCAAGGTTTCTTCCTCATAACATCTAAAGGAGTTTTTCCTTCACCACAGTCTCCATGGCTGTTCATCAGGGATAAATACACACTCTTTACCTTAACTGTTAAATTCTGTAAAGCTGCTTTGAGACAATGTCTGTTGTGAAAAGTGCAATAGAAATAAACTTGACTTGATGATTGAGGGATGAGTCGAACAGTGGTGGAGGATGGAGGGATGAGTGGAGTGAACATTGAGACTGTGTCTAAATCCTGAACACTGATTGGAAGGTTGTTCCATAACTGTAGGGTTTATAAGAAAAACATCTGCCCCCTGCTGTAGTTTTCATTATTTGAGGTACCAACAAATAGCCTGAACCTTTTGATCTAAGTAGGCATGGAGGATCATAATGATCCCTAATTGAAAAACCTGACCTTCACCCTGTCAGCTGTCCAACTACAGTCCAATATCAAACCTCCTCTTTATCTCCAAGATTCTAGAGAAGGTTGTAGCACAGCAGTTCTGCTTACATCTACTGAGGAACAACATTTATGAAATGTATCAGTCAGGATTTCAGCCTTATCATAGCACAGAGACGGCGCCAGTTAAGGTGGTAAATGGTTTTGGCCTCTGATCAGGGTTTTGTCTCTTTAATTGTTTTGCTCGACCTCAGTGCAGCTTTTAACACCATTGATCATAATCTCCTGCTTGCTGGACTGAAGAACGTTGTTGGAATAAAGGGAACAGTTCTCTCACAGCTCAGGTCTTATTTGACTGATCGCTATCAGTTTGTTGATGTAAATGGTGAGTTCTCGACACTCTATGAGGGAACGTTTGGTGTTCCACACGGATCTGTCTTAGGCCCACTGCTTTTCTCTTTATATCTGCTGCTACAGAAGTTCACTCAGATACTGCGGCGTGAGAGCGTTAAGTGCTTTATACGTCAGTAAGGCGTTACAGTAGTCTAATCTAGATGTTACAAAAGCATCAACTAGTTTTTCTGCGTCCTGTAACAACATCATATTTCTAATTTTAGCAATATTTCTAATAAATTAGTGGAGCAGTGGTACTGTGAGGTAGAGGGGTTCTGATTTGTTTTGGAATTTAAGCAGCTCCAGGACAGGGGTGTATCAGGGATCCTACCTGGAAGGATCTCCAGCATGGATCTCGGCATGCTTGACAGACATATCCTCATGGATAAGTGCATACCAACTAAAACTCAGCCCCAGCAAAACAGAACTGCTGGTCATCCCAGGTGATACATCTCCAGGTCAAGATCTCCAAATAACACTTCATGACTCTGTGCTCTCCCCTTCAGCCACTGCTCGTAACCTTGGGGTAACTATGGACAATCAACTGTCCTTCTTTTCACATGTTGCTATTGTGGCTCATTCCGTCAATTTCTTCAATACAACATCTGAAGGATTTAACCATTTCTGTCCACACATGCTGCCCAGGTGCTTCTTCAGTCTCTTGTGATTTAGAGACTGGACTACTGCAGCTCTCTGCTGCAGATCTTCCCCTGAACGATATTCATCCCCTGCAAATAATCCAAAACGCAGCTGCACGGCTTGTGTTCAATCTGCCCAAGTTCTCCCACACCACCCCACTGCTGCCCCTCCACTGGCTTTCAGTAGCTGCACGTATCAGATTCAAAACACTGATGTTTGCCTACAAGGCCAAAAATGGACCAGCACCATCTTACCTCAGAGACCTCATCACATCCCGCACTGCACCAGAGTCCCTGACTATCTTCAACGGACGATTGAAGATATTCCTCTTTCCAAAACACTTAAATTAGCACTTTCCAAGTTTGCTTTGTAGAAGTCTAGAGTTATATTTATATTAAGTTTGTAATCTTGTGTACAGTGTAGATTTATTCATTACTAGAGATTTAAAACACTTTTGTACGTCGCTCTGGATAAGGGTGTCTGCTAAATGCTGCAAATGTAAATGTGTCAGTGGAGTGGTGTTGAGATGATGAGGAAGTGACAGGTTGTAGGTGCTGGGACTTGAACTCACAACCTTCTGATCAGTCATCCAATGCTATCATCAGTGAAGTCAGTCGGGGAAAGTGCTCTGCCACTTTCATCCTCCTGATCATTTCAGATTATTTTGTAGTTTATTTTTCCAGACACTTGAGCTGCGGGATGGAATGTGGTTTGCCAGCTAGCTAACAACGCTAATCAGCATTCTTCTGTCGAATGAAACACTGCTTACTGTAACGAGACGAGACGAGACGAGATGAGACAAGACCTGCTGTACAGAACTACATCAACTGAATGTTTTACTGTCATACACAGTGGGGTTACACTGCTGCTAACTCTGATACACACACTGCTTTTATCAGCTCTGCCTTCCTGTCTTCTTATCTTCAGCTCCCTGCATTCATACTGGATCAGTGTGGGGAAGTTTAGACTAATGGGCGTCTTTAAGATCAATGTTTGGAAGTTTGGATTGTGTGAAGGAGTTTGGATCGGTGTGTAGGAGTTTGGATTGGTGTGTAGGAGTTTGGATCGGTGTGTAGGAGTTTGGATTGGTGTGTAGGAGTTTGGATTGGTGTTTGGGAGTTTAGATCAGTGTGTAGGTGTTTGGATTAGTGTTTGGAAGTTTGGATCAGTGTGTAGGAGTGTGGATCAGTGTTTGGGAGTTTGGATCGGTGTGTAGGAGTTTGGATCAGTGTTTGGGAGTTTAAATCGGTGTTTGGGAGTTTGGATCAGTGTGTCGGAGTTTGGATCGGTGTATAGGAGTTTGGATTGGTGTGTAGGAGTTTGGATCGGTGTTTGGGAGTTTGGATCGGTGTTTGGGAGTTTGGATCGGTGTATAGGAGTTTGGATTGGTGTGTAGGAGTTTGGATCGCTCTTTGGGAGTTTGGATTGGTATGAAGGAGTTTGGATCATAGTTTGGATTGGCGTTTGGATCCACATTTGACTCAATGTTTGGGAGTTTGTATAAGAAGTTAGAATGGCATTTGGGAGTTTGGATTTTTTAAACTAAGAAATGGGAAGTATAAAGTGAGAGAGTGGTTACTTTGGAAACAATAAAATATCAGTATGAGCACATCAATAAAAACCTGTGCTGGTATCAGAGCTGCTGTTGTAGAGAATAAATCAACACCTTCTGACCAATCAGGGGAAAGTGCACTGTGGTGTTAGAGATCTAATAAGAACAGCAGTAATAATGATGGGTTTTGAGTGGAACTTGTTGAAGCGTGTCTGAGTGGTAACACTGAAGTGTAGTAATGAGAAAGAGAGGGAGGAAATGCGTGAGTATAAACTCTCTGAACCAGTCTGACCACTCGGCTCTCTGCCTCCAGGGTGATACGGAGAAACACTAAATTCACTTCCCAGTGAGAGAGGGAGGAACCTGACGCTTATCTGCTCCTCACCAGGACTCGCTGCAGGAATGCCAAGTGGGACGGAGTTGAAAAGGGAGCGAGGGTTTATGAGCCCCGGAGAGCCTCTCAGATTCCCAACGTTCCACACAAAAATGCCAAAAATGCACAATCATGACCTCTGGCTTCAGATCTCTGGCTATTTATAGAACCAATTTTTTTTTTTTGCTCCACCTTTCAATCATCTCCGAATGCAACATTTCTCGACATCCGGCTGAGTGAGAGCTGCTGCAGCTCCGTGCCTTTTCAGGAAAACCGTTTGGATCTGTTTTAGGGAGAAAAAAGTCTCTGGTTCATGTTTTCCTGAGAGAACCATCCGTATGGTGCTGGGTGAAGTGGAAACAGCCGGCTTCCTGAAACACACACACACACACACACACACACACACACACACACACACACAGAGCAGGACAATAAGCAGTGCAGCAGTGCTCATTATCTCGGCATGAACGCTGATTACCCAACTCTCCTCAATTTGGTCTTTACACAAAAACAAAGTGAACTATTCCAATAAATATGAACCAGATTCAGGATCTAACACTGCAGAACATCATCTACCTCCTGAAATCTCAGGTTAGAAGTGTCTCAGCTCAAATACGGAACTCCATTTTTTCTGTCCTTTATGAGGTCCTAATTAATGAAGCAGTTTTTTACTCGTTTAGCTCCAGAAGAAAACTTTGCTGATCCATTAGATACAAATCTACTAAATCCTGCTGAGACTAAACACTGCCGCAAAGAATAAACACAGTGTGTGGTGTTCATACAGAACAATACTGAGGTTCCTGTAACATCACCAACATCTTCTCCACAGCAATTTACTAACAAGGAAATGTGTTATATAGGGGTTTGGATCTGTGATTGGAAATTTGGATTGGTGTTTAGGGGTTTGGATTGGTGTTTGGGAGTTTGGATTGGTGTTTAGGAGTTTGGATTGGTGTTTAGGGGTTTGGATTGGTGTTTGGGATTTTGGATTGGTGTTTAGGCATTTGGATTGGTGTTTGGGCATTTGGATTGGTGTTTGGGAGTTTGGATTGGTGTTTGGGAGTTTGGATTGGTGTTAAGTAGTTTGGATTGGTGTTTAGGGGTTTGGATTGGTGTTTAGTAGTTTGGATTGGTGTTTAGGGGTTTGGATTGGTGTTTGGATTGGTGTTTATGATTGGCATTTTAGAATGTGGTTCTGTTTTAGGAACGGGGTGTACATTTAGGAGTTCTTTTTGTATTTGGTAGTTTGTTTGGTATTTAAGGACTGTGGATTGGAATTTGGAAATGGGCGTTGGCATTCGTGAGTGGAGTTTAGTGTTTGGTAGTTTATGTCACTATGTTTGGATTCTTGTTTTTTAGTTTGGATTGGTTTTTACTGTCTGCAAAAAATCATCAGCTCCTCTTTCCTGAAGATGTCAGAAAACCTAAAGTTCCAGCGTTCCATCTGAAACTGGAGACTGGTGTTTATTGTACACTATAAATGAGCTGTTAGCATGGAAATGATCAAATAAAACAGTTCTGAGTGTTAGACATTAAATTAACATTAAATATTGTGGTGTTCATGGTGGTGGTTCTGCTGCAGCTTAACGTGGTCAGGCTGAAACATGCTCGAGCTTGGCTGGGCATCGGTTAATTCCTGCTTTGATCTTCCCTGAACGAGGTTTATCCAGAGCAGCTCCTGATTGATTCAGGATGTGTTTCTCTTGTCTTGGTTAACACCTCCTGGTTCTCCATCAGTTCTCCACTCAGAAACCCTTATTGCAGATTTATGACTAGAATAATGGGAAGAACGTGTGAGTCCATCACAAATATAATCAAATAAAACGTTTCTCAGTGGTGGTCCACACCCACACACACACACACACAGAGTCTCCTCATGCTCACCTAGTGGGAATTTAACCCCCTGCTTGAAAGTTTTGGGGGGAAATGAGAGGAAATTGGAGAACCATTGAATAAAACCTCACACGGATGTGGGACCTGAGCTCAGGATAGAACCAGGAGCTGAGTGTGTGTGTGTGTGTGTGTGTGTGTGTGTGTGTGTGTGTGTGTGCTGTAGGTGGTCTGTACTGGTTTCATGTTTACTTTAAAACATTCTCAGTGTATAATAGACACACAGTGGGTGGAGTTTAACATGTTCCACATAAGTGTGTTTATGATTCTGTTTTCATATTAATAATAATAATAATAATAATAATAATAATAATAATAATACAAATAATAATAATGCAAATAAAATAATAATAATAATAATAATAATAATTGTGAGTATTTTGAGACTGTACTCTGGTTTTTTTTTAGAATAAAGGAGGATAAAAACATTAGAATTGCTGATAAATACAATAAATTATGTTAATTATATATATATATTTTTTTTTTATATTCTATAATTACATAAATAGAAAATATGAATAAATCTTTGCTGTGATCATAGGATTGTATTCATTCTCTCTCTCTCTCTCTCTCTCTCTCTCTCTCTCTCTCTCTCTCTCTCTGTTTAATGACATGGTGAATATGAACATCGTTCTGCTCTGCTAGAAGATTAGAGAACATGCAGACACAAACTAACAACGGAAATATCAGGAAGTCAGAGATAACAACTGAATCAAAACAATAAAAAAACAACAAAACATCTGAAAAGACAGAAAAAAAAAGTATTTTTAATAAAAAGTCAGATGAATGAATATAGATATGAGTTTGTAGGTGTAACTGTACGGTTTGTTTCGAACAGAAAGCAAAGTAAGAAAGTAAATTTAATTAGAAAGCTGGGCTCGAAGCTCCACAGATTCTCCTCCTCCTCCTCCTCCTCCTCCTTCGCTCGTTCATTTCCGCAACTCTTCGGAGATGTTCGGGGTTTAATTAGCGCAGTTCGGCTCCGCTCGGCTCAGTTCGGCTCCGCTCGGCTGTTTCCGACGCGCTTCGGCTCTTTTCGGTAGCCATGTTCGGGGGAGAGGCGCCGAGCTCCGTGACTAACACAGAACAACTTCATTCCGCCGGATCGCTTCACCTGGAGGAGTGTTGAGGACGGACACACACGCACACTCACACACACACTCTGTGCAGGTGAGTTCCCTCTGTACACCTGGAGTTTGGGATTGAAAGTAAAGTGTTTGTGTTTCAGGGGAAAGTTCAGTCCAGTCCGCGGTGTGGAGAAACAGAGCCGAGACTTTCTCATACCTGCTTTATCGCGTGTGTGTGTGTGTGTGTGTGTGTGTGTTTGTGTGCGCGCGCGCTTGTTGCTACAAAAGTGTTTTCTCTTTGATACACTGTTTCTGTTTTCTTGTTGAAGGAAGTTTGTAGTTTTCGGGGTTTACAGTGTTACAGGTTTGTACACACGGGGAGGCAAATCAGGGGCAAGACCCCGGGCTGGGGTGACACCACGTCATTCTGATCACTGATCCGAAACGACCTACCCCAACAAGCGCGTTTGCTCGCTCGATGACGTCAGTGCGGGGCATTCCTTCGCGTGTCAGGGTTTATAAACACTCACACCACCACGATGATGATGATGGCTGAGGTGAAGGAGTGTGGTGCAGTGCTCATCTGCGGGGGGGCGGGGGGGTGGGGGGCAGTCAGGCAAGAAAAAAACTGCGTTTTGGTTTTGTGCATAACAACGGCGACTTCTGATTTGAGTGTTCTGATTGGATGTAAAATAAAAATGTTGGACAGGACACGCCCACAAGCGACAAGAGGATACGACGTGTTTATTTGATAAATCTACAGTTTGGTCTTGTCTAGCTCCGCCCTCGAATCCTAACCATACACCTGGTAACAAATCAAAGTCCGGTGATTAGTTACAGGTAAATTGTAAAAATCTCCCGCATGGAAACAACAGAAAACGTTAACGCGTGCGTGTTGTGCGTGTTGTTGTCCGTGTTGTGTGTGTTGTCCGTGTTGTGCGTGTTGTGTTATTAAAACGAAACTAAACAAAGTGAACATTTTCAGAATAAACCCTAAAACAGGCTGTAAACACAACAGTGTGAGAGTCTTTAGGTGTTCCTCCTTCAGGAAAGTGATTTGACATAATAAACAAGGCGGCAACGCATATTTGAGTGACAGCTGCCAGGTGATGCCACTCATCTGACCACACCCCTTTTGTGTGTTGTTGAGTTATTGTGTGTTTGTAATTGCAGGTTTTCCCTGGTGCAGGAGGAATGTGCTGCTTGTGAGTCCCGTGTTATTTATTTGTACAAACTCGTCCTCATCCTGAGAGCACTTTTAGGAAGGTTGTGAACATGGCATCTGGTGGATTCAAGTCAAACGCGGCGACGGATTTTCTGGAGGAATGGAAGGCCAAGCGGGAGAAGATGCGCGCTAAGATGTTGGGGGATATTGCGGCGATCACCACCGCTAACGCCGTCACGACCACCGCCAGCAGCGTGAAGGCACCAGAAATGCGATCTGTACCAGACCTCAACAGCTCCAACGGGAATCCAGAGAGGAGCAGCTCTGTGTCTCATACGATGGCTCGATCGGCTTCATCTTCAGCCCTGAGCAGGAGAGCGGATGAGGAACCGCACGTGCACATGGTCCCTGCTCAGGCATCCACGCCTGTAGCACGAGTACCCGACGCCAAGAAATCCTCTGAGAAAATAGCGGAGCCTGGAAGCGCCTCACCATGTCCGGACAGTGACCTGGAGAGTCCCAAAGGGAAGGAGAAGAAGAGTTCAGGGCCCAGCGCTCGCAAAGGAAAAGGTCAGATCGAGAAGAGGAAGCTGCGTGAGAAGCGCCGCTCCACAGGAGTAGTCAGCATCCCGTCCAATGAGGTAAGAGCTGACCTGCACCTGCAATCCGATGTCAAGGCTCAATGGCTTTTTTTGCTTTTCATCCAAATGAAGATAAAGGAAGCGGAGGGTTAAGGGGCAGTTAGGAGGGGTCAAGGGGGTGGTCAGGGGCGGTTAGGAGGGGTCAAGGGGGTGGTTAAGGGGTGGCTGGGAGGGGTATAAGGGGGCAGTTAGGAGGGTTAAGGGGCAGTTAGGAGGGGTCAAGGGAGTGGTTATGGGGCGGTTAGAAGTCCTGTCCAGAGCTGCAGTAATTTTTAAGATCTTGTATTGATGATTGGAGGGTCGGACCGCTGCTCAAAGTCTTCTCCAGCATCTCCCAAAGATTCTCAGTGGGGTGAAGGTTTGGACTCTGTGTTGTTTAATCCATGTGTGAAAATGATCTCATGCTTCCTGAACCACTCTTTTATGATTTGAGCCTGATGAATCCTTACATGGTCATCTTGAAATCTGCTCGTGCCATCAGTTAAGAAAAGAATCTGTATATTCAGGTGGTCAGCTGACCTCCTTCTTTAGGCATGTAATGTTGCTGAACTGAGACCTGACCAACTGAGGCATCCCCAGATCACAGCACTGCCCCCACAGGCTCGTACAGTAGACACTGGGCCTGATGGGTGCATCAGTTCAGCTGCCTCTATTCTTACCCTGATGCACCCATCACACTGGAGCAGGGTCAATCTGGGCTCATCAGGTCACATGACCTTCTTCCATTGCTCCAAAGTCCAATCTTTATGCTCCCTAGCAAATTAAATCTTTTTTCTGGTTAGCGTCACTGCTAAGTGGTTTTCTGAAGCTACACCGCTGTTTATTCCCAATCCCTCGAGGTTCCTTCACATTGTGCGTGTGCAAAAGTTCTCACTCACACTATTAAATATCGTCATGAGTCCTACTGTTGTTTTTTTATGATTTGATTTCACTAAACGTGTAAGTGATCACCGTTCACGATCATTCGAGATCTTTTTCCGACCACATTTCTTTCTCGAGGATGATGGTTGCCCACTACCCTTCCAGTTCTCAAAACTGTGCTGGACACTTCTTAATCCAAGTTTAGCCGTTTCAGCAAATCTCCTTAGATGTTTCCTTTGTTTGGCGCTGGTCAGTAATTTGACCCTCCTGAAACAGATGAACATCTTTTCCACGACCACAGGACGTGTCTTCTGACATGGTTAAGAAACGAGAAGCTTCTCACTGCATCAGTTTGGGTTCAGTAACTTGTTGTCGGCTGAAACATAATCATCATGCAGTGATTATCCAGTCGGAGGCTCGGAGGCTCGGAGGCTCGGACATGTTCTCCTGCAGTGAATATAATCCATTTTAGTGTCTGAACTGAAGTGAAAAAACTCAACATACTGCCAAAATAACTGCTAACAAAAGTAAGTGCACCCTCAGTGATAACAAATTCAACTTTTTGTCAGATGCACATTCGTACTGAGAGCAGCGTGTAGACGCTTTTATTCCTGTCCAACGTGTAAACATAACAATCACAAATACAATAAATAAACGTAAATAACAGTAAGTGTGGTAAAAATATACGCTGAACTATACACTGTGAAAATACAGCTAAGAGAATATTATTTATTTATATACACACACACACACACACACACACACACACACACACACACATTATATATATCTATTATAGATGAATGAAACAGAAAGGAACAGATGTGTGTAGAACAGATACTGACAGAAGTCCAGAATAAAGTGTCCCAGCTGCTAACAGCTGTATGAGGTGTAAACATGTAAATCCACATGTTCTGTTCCTCATGTTGATGTTTTTGTCTGCTTATCAGAACCGTACAAATGTGTGTATCGTGTATTAGAGCAGTTACAATGAGGTGCTTTAAGTCGATTCTCCCATCCTGACCTCTGGATGTTCTACATGGACCTCATGGACCTTGCGTCTCTGAGGATTTGAGAATTAGGATTGTTTCTCTCCACAAAGATGCCGAGGCTGTAAGAAGATCAGTATCACCCTGAATCTGAGTTACAGTACAGTGGTCAGGGTCATACGGAGGTTTTCTGAGACGGGTTCCACTCAGAACAGACCTCACAAGGGTCCGTCAGAGAAGTCGAGTCCTGGTGCTGTGCGTCAGGTGCAGACTCATGAGTGCAGCAGCTCGGCTTTAGAGGTTGCAGAAGCAGAAGATCCACTCGTCAGTGCTCAGACCCTACGCCACACACTGCAACAAGTCGGTTTGCAGGCCGTCGTCCCAGAAGGAGCTTCTTCTGTGGCTGCTCACAAGAAAACCCTCAAACAGTGTGCTGAAGACGCTGATCGAGAGAACAAGTTACTGAA
>MU551689.1:72463-74963 GCA_024362625.1 Silurus asotus | reverse complement strand
TGGTATCTGAGAGCTGACTGAGGGCTGGGAACCGGAAACGCTCGAATTAGAGAGAAAATCTGGAAAAATCCAGAATAAGAAAAAATTACAACAAAACAGATTTACATTTTTTGAGGTATTCATGATTTATCAGCATCTGTGAATAAAAGATTCATATTTAAACATACAGACGGGGAAGAAGACAGACAACCTGAAAGAGAGACGGGCAGACAGACAGGATGGCAGACAGACGATTTGGGAGATAGATGGGCAGGCAGACAGGCAGAAAGGCTGGTGGGAGAAGGCAGACTGATGTGTGTGTGTTAATAAATACATTTTAACTAAAAAAAAAAACCATAATCTGTTAATTAGACATGAGATCGGATTGTATGCATGCGATTACATACATCTATCAGATATCAGAGTTTCACCAGTGCTAACAAGATCAGCTCTAACAGACACGAAAGAAAAATTCACAGATCACACGGTGGTGTGTTTATTCTGAAAACAACGAGTGGATTAAAATAAAAGGGGATAGAGAGAGAGAGAGAGAGAGAGAGAGAGAGAGAGAGAGAGAGACAAGAGATGAAAGAGACATAAATATATAGTGTGACAGATGTAGAAAGTGAAAGAGGGAGGAAGAGAGACAGACAGTAATAAAGAGAGAAAGAGAAAGACTGACAGACAGACTAAGAGAGAGAGAGAGAGTAATGACAGACTGACAGACAGACAGAGACAGACAGAAAGACATAGAGAGAGAGAAACACAGACAGAGGGAGATGGAGAGAGACAGACAGACAGAAAGAGAGGGAGAGCGAGACAGACAGAAAGGGAGAAGAACACAAAGAGACAGAGAGATAGAGAGAGAGAGAGAGAGAGAGAGAGAGAGAGAGAGAGAGACACACACAATCACGGAGAGACAGACAGACAGACAGAGAGAGAGGGAAAGAGAGAGAGAGAGAGAGAGAGAGAGAGAGAGAGACAGACAGACAGACAGAGAGAGAGAGAGGGAAAGAGGGAGAGAGAGAGAGAGGGAAAGAGGGAGAGAGAGAGAGAGAGTGAGAGAGAGAGAGAGAGAGACAGACAGGTATGTGATGACGTTATCCCAGAGGAATTTGGTGTGTTGATTTGTCCTTGTTTGGAAAAAGGCTCAAACGTGCAGCAGCTCAGTCTGATTACTCATTCTTCACATTCAGTTCAACCACAAAGCCTCATTCCTGACAAACACACACACACACACACACACACACACACACACACACACACACACACACACACACAGAGGAAGGAAGGAGCTCGACCAGGACTCAGTGACACACTGCTATCGTTTGAAACAGTACAGAAGAGTTGGTTGATCCCCTTTTTCACCTCAGACCTTCTGATTGGTCAGAAGATGCTGATTATTTCTCTCCAACTACAGATAGTAGTGCAGCTTAATATCCATATCTCATTGTTTCCACGGTAACGGATGATAGTGAGAGTGTATGCGCGTGTTATGTGGGTGTGAGAGTGTGTGTGAGAGTGTGTGTGAGAGTGTGTGTGAGAGTGTATGTGAGAGTGTATGTGTGTATATAAGTGTGTGTATATAAGTGTGTGTGTGTGTGTGTGAGTGTATGTGAGAGTGTATGTGTGTATATAAGTGTGTGTGTGTGTGTGTGTGTGTGTGTGTGTGTGTGTGTGTGTGGTGTGTGTGTGTGTGTGTGTGTGTGTGTGTGTGTGTGTGTGTGTGTGTGTGTGTGTGTGTGTGTGTGTGTGTGTGTGTGTGTGTGTGTGTGTGTGTGTGTGAGTCACGCTAGCTAGCTTTGGGGTTGGTGACCTCCTCACCGTCTCGCTTTTTTTCAAAATGGACCAAATCAATTTCTTGTTGTATAAAAAAGTCAGCGTCAGCATTTTTCCGTCCTCTGATTGGTTGGTCAGAGGGAAACTGTTACAGCTGTTCGAGTTGTACTGGTGAAACACGTGTGAGGCTCCGCACACTGCTCTGTGAGGAGAATCTGAAATCTGATTGGATAAAGAAACAGAGCTGTTGGTAATATTCTGGATGGTAAAAGTCCAGCAGTACTGATTCTGAAGGCTCTGAGGAGATTGGATTCACATGGCAGCACATAGAGACTGAAATTTACATCCACACACACGTACTGAAGCAGTGCAGCCGAGAGAAACATCACGACATGAAGAGAAGAACCTGATTAATAAATTCATACAATTTTATCAAACAAATATTAGAGTTTAGGTTGTAAATGTAGATCAGAACTTCTGATAGTGTTTAGACCAGCAGAGAAGATTTACTGACCCTGACCACCACCAAAGGTCTCTGTGAGTCTCGGTGTGTGTGTGTGTGTGTGTGTGTGTGTGTGTGTGTGTGCGCGCGCGCTCGCGCGAGAGAGAGAAAAATTGGGAGGTGTTTCTTTTCTCTGTAGTTTCATGTGACATCTGATTTCCTGATTGGTGAGTTTCTCAGAACAGTGTTTAATATTCGGGTAGATACACAGACACACACACACACACACACACACACACC
>MU551689.1:64790-72433 GCA_024362625.1 Silurus asotus | reverse complement strand
ATACACAGACACACACACACACACACACACACACACACCCACACACACACACACACACACACACACACACACACACACACACACACACACACACACACACAGACACACACACACACACACACACACACTTACATGACAGTGCTGTTTTAAATCCATTGCTCAGAACTGCAAGTTAACCTGTAGATATCTTCACATTTTTAATTATACACACACACAGACTTTCTTTTTTGGTGTGTGTGTGTGTGTGTGTGTGTGTGTGTGTGTGTGTGTGTGTGTGTGTGTGTGTGTGTGTGTGTGTTATTAATGCATTCTCCAGCTCAGCCACAATAGTTCAGACATAGACACACCCATGACTTCAAACACACATTTCCTGCTCGGTGTGTGCTTGACACACACACACATACTCACACACACACACACCCATACACACACACCCATACACACACACCCATACACACACATTCACACATAACACAAACACATTAGCATAGCAATGGTTGACCTGCTCTCCTTCACACATCACCCACATTTACATATAAATAAGAAACCAAACTTGGATCTTTATCTTTAACACTCTCTCTTACACACACATTCAAGCACACACACACACACACACACACACACACACACACACACACACACACACACACACACACACACACACAGTGTGTGAGAGTGTGTAAAAGTGTGTGTGAGTGAGAGTGTGTATGTGTATGTGTGTGTTTGCGTGAGTGTATGTGTGAGAGAGAGTGTATGCGTGTGTGTGCGTGCGCGTGAGAATGTGTGTGCGTGCGTGTGTGTGTGTGTGTATGCGTGTGTGTGTGTGTGTGTGCGTGTGCAATCTCTGACTCTAGTTATGGGTGAGTTAAGTTTCTGTTGCTTTCGTCCGAACAAGGAGTTGTTGTCCAGAGACACTCTCACAGCACATTCTCACATTCTTCTCATCTTTAAGACTTACTGGTCCAGGTTATTGACCACACCCACAGGTTGACCACACCCACACATTGACCACACCCACTGACTGTCTATGCCTAATAACTGACCACACACCCAATGACTTGTCACACCCACTGATTGAATATGCATACTGCCTGAGCATAAATGTTGCCTTATTACCACCAGTGACGTGTGTGGATTGACCACGCCCACTGTCCGACCACACCCATTTTCTGGCCACACATGCTGATTGTTTTACACTAATTAGAATACTGAACAGGCCACACCCACCAGACCTGAGAGTACTAGTGAGTGAGTACACGCCCACAGTAACATGTCTAACACAAGCTAGCTTATAGCATTCTGAATCGCATCATCCCTCGTTCCTGTTGGTCTCCACCGTTCCTTTGCTTTGCATTTCCATAATAATTTCATGATCGCATGACGTTCACGCGATGGTAATCTGATGGCTACGCGCTTTCTGTCAGAATTAGCCTCGTATCTGATTTTCACTATGGAACATCGTGTACATGAATACAGGGGGTTGGTTTGATTCACCGCTACCCCTCAGGCTCGTGAAGCTCCGCCCCGTCTGTCCCGCTTGAACTCCCCCTGTCCCGGGGCGAGTGGGTTTACGGCTCTCAGATGTCGGCTAATATCCGAGGAATAATCTGAATCCAATTAGAGGCGATTTCTTCCCCCGGCAGCTCAGCAGGGATCAGCCGTAGATTCAATATCACGCTGTAACCCAGGCGTTTCTCCACATAATGAAAAGCGTCGTATCGAAACACGTTCACCGAGTCCATTTCTCCGCTTCATCACACGCTAATCTGTTTCTCACGTCTCCTGCAGACCGCCCCCCCCTTCCAGGAATCACCGCCATGTTGAATTATACACCAAACAACAAGCCTTTCTGTGCAGAAACATCTTCCACGTTTATTCGTATTTATATTGAGCACCACTCTTCTGGGAAGATGTTCCACTAGATTCAGTGGAGATTCGTTCATCTACAACAGTGTTAGTAAAGTCAGTAAGGAGGTGAAGGTGAGGTGTAGCAAGAGATCTTCCACCAAATCCTGCGCATGTGGAGCAGATCTTCATGGAGCTGGTTTTGGGCCCTGGAGCATTGTGATGCTGGAGCAGGTTTGGGTTTTCTTGAAGACATTTTGGAGAAGATGGATAAAGCTACTCTTTATTTTATTTTCTGTTGGAATGAACTGCCGCATCTGCAGCGCATCAGTCACACTCACTGCACCCCACGCTGTGTGTGTGTGTGTGTGTGTGTGTGTGTGTGCGAGAAGCTTTCCCTGGAGAACGCTCATCTGAAGTGAAAGGTGTGCGGTGAAGCGCAGAGCTGATTTTGAAGGTTTGGATGAAACTGGTCTTCCCCCCGTCGTGTGCAGTTCAGAGCTCCTGCTGCATTTGTTCACTTTATTTTTCCTTCTTCACTTTAAAACCTGCTCTGGTTTCAGCAGGACGTTTTCTAGACGTGGAGAAAGTGATATTTGTGACTCAGTAACTGAGTGTGACCGAGAGAAGAACTGGAAATGATCCAAACAGGCGTTCCTACAGAACTGATTAAAACTACTGGATGGAGAGAAAAGGTTACAGTATGAAGGTGTGGATGAGGTGAAAATATAGTGGGGATGGTGGGAGATGTAAAGGAGGATGGATGGATGTTAGATTGAGGGATGGATGATGGATGAGAGGAATGGGTTTATAATAGGAAGATGTAAATGATTGAGGTGAATAGATACATTTCAGATGGGATTCGTATAGCATTCCCCTGTTCCCCTTAGCGTTCCCCTGATCCCTCAGCATTCATCTGTTTTGTCAGCGTTCCCCTGTTCCCTCAGCATTCCCCTGTTCCCCTTAGCGTTCCCTGATCCCTCCGCGTTCCCCTCAGGGATCCCCTGTTCCCCTCAGCGTTCCTCTGTTTTCTCAGCGTTCCCTGATACCTCAGTGTCCCTCTGTTTTCTCAGCGTTCCTCGAGTTCCCCCAGTGCTTGATGTGGATCTGAATAAGAAAATTTTATCCTTTAAATTTAGTGTGTGTGTGTGTGTGTTTTGGGTCAGTGTGTGTTTATTGATTAAACTTAGTCTGGCTATCAAGAGTGTGTCTGCTGTCTTGTACACACACACACACACACACACACACACACACACACACACACACACACACACTTCTGCATGTTAATGTGTTTCCTGTGTTCGCTTTTTTTACGCTCATTAATAATAATAATAATAATAATAATAATAATGTATATCGTGCCTTTCCCAAGCTCAAGGACGCTTTACAGGGTTCAATATTTCAATATTTCAATATTTCAAGACAGATGAAATTTAATAAACATAAACATATACATGAGTTAATAACAGAGACAAACACAGACACAGAAACCTACAGGACAAGAGATAAAACTCTACATAGTGCATAAAACATACACCAGATTTCAGAAAGATTACGGACTCCTAACACACATGTGCATTGAGTGATAGTGAGGTTGAAGAGGAGGGTCTTAAACCTGGATTTAAATTCAGACAGAGTGATTCAGGTTCTGAGTGCAATGGGTAAAGAGTTTCATAGTGCTGGAGCAATGACAGAAAAAGGATCTGCCACATGCAGAGGATAGACGATATCTAGGAACACATAGAAGTTCACGGAGTGATCGTGGAGGAACGTAGGGTGAGAGAAGATCAGAAAGATAGGGCGAGATGAGACTGGCAGCCAGTGAAGATCAAATAATATAGGGGTAATGTGGGCAGATTTTTTATTGGAGGTTACCATTAGACTGAGGATTGTAAACTGGCGGGTTTCTGCAGCGCCCCCTGCTGACTGTGCACATTATTTCTACTCTACTGCATTATACTACTAATAATAATCATATTTATTGTTATTTTTTTCTCTGTTATTTTGGATTGGTGAAACCTTTTTGCTGTAAAATGGAGATTTTTTTTTAGTGAACGTTGTGTGTGTGTGTGTGTGCGTGTGTGCGTGTGCGTGTGTGTGCGTGTGTGTGTGTGTGTGTGTGTGTGCGTGTGCGTGCGTGCGCGTGTGTGTGCGTGTGTGTGCGTGCATGCCGTGTTTGGCCAGTCGTGTCCTGTTTATACAGAGCGAAGTCTCCTGAGCTTAATGCTGACTAAAACACTCGTCTGTAACTGTGTAAACAGGAAGTGTAAAGAATGTGAAGTCTGCATTTTTCTCCTCCGTCCTCCCTCCGTCTTCGTCTTGTTCTTTATATGGATGATTTATTTGATTGTAGGACTTTGGTTCCTTGTGGGCGTGGCCTTTACTTTGTATTTTAAATCATATATATTTACACTGGACTCGTTTCATCTTCCATGTTGAAAGTGAGATCTGGGGGAATGAAGGTCTTCTCGGAGCTGTAGGTTTAGTCAGAGGACACCAACACCAGCCAATGTCTTTATTGTCTTTATTGCATGAAGAGCAAAGTTCACTTTTCACTGGTTTTGTACTTTCTAGTTCTCAGGGTTCTTTATATATCTCATCTACCACTTCTCATGTTCCCTGGTTGCCATGTCCTCTAGTTTCATGATTTTCCTGCTTATCTTCTTCACTATCCTCCTCTTTTCCTAGTCTTTATTTATTGGTCTTTTGTTTAGTTTTTTATAGTTGAATCCTTTGCTATCAGCCTCATTCCGACCCCCCCCCCCCCCCCCCCCCACCCCCCCCCACCCACACACACACTGTCTCTATGCCCCACATCCCCCAGTGTACACTCTCTTTATCTACTAATTCCTATGTTTTTAAGATACACAATACGTTTGTGTACATCTGATCATACTACAGGTGTCCTGTACATACACCATCCCCTAAATTAATCTTTCTTGCCTTCTTTTCTTAAAAAAAAAAAAGATATACATTGAATGAATAATTGATTAATGCACACGCACGCAGGTTACTGGGATTCTGAAATCTTTACACCAGCTGAGAAACACAGTGAAATGGAAACAGGATTTATGCTGGTCTACGCTGGAAGTTTTTCTTCTACAGTTTTTACAGTTCTCCTCTCACAGTACTGTGAAATTATAATCATAATGAGAGTATACAGCACGGTTACTGGCCGGCGCTGTGTCGGGTTTTGTGTTGTTTGTTTGCGCTTGATGCACTTTATGTAGTTGTGTTGTAGCTCTAGGTTGTTGTTTAGTGTAGCACCAGGGTTCTGGAGGAGCGTTGTCTGTTTTTTCTGTGTACTGTGTACCACTGTGTTTAGTAGAAATGACAATAAAAACCTCTTGACGCTTGACTATTTATTATGTACAACATGTAATACCGGGAATCGCCACTCGGTGGCAGCACATGTCACCCAGCAGTGTTTGGACCCCTCGGATCGCAACATCCGGCTGTAGTCTTGTTGCTTTTCCTCCTTTCATTTGTGTTTCTGTGACTTCCCTTTAATGATTATCTAATGATTTTAATAAATAATCTACCATTCAGTCATCCCTCATTCCCGCATCCTTCTTCCCTCATTTCTACTTCCTTCATCCATCTTTTCTCCTTTACCCCTCTTACCTCATTCCTACTTCCTTGATCCCTCATTCTTGCTTCTTTCATCTCTCATTTTAACTTTTCATCTCTTGTTCTAACTTCTGTCATCCCTCATTCCTACATACTTCTTCCCTCATTCCTTCTTCCTTCGTCCCTCGTGGTTCATGGTTCAGTGTTTGTTTTGCTGTATTTTTCTGCCTTCTTGTTTACACTTCTTTGACTCTAAATGGCTTTAAATCTTGGATATAATCAGAAAAAGGTTGAAGGTTGGATCAGTAGATTCCTGGCAATGCTGGGATTCAAACCCACAACCACTGGTCACTAGATTATGAGGTGGTGGGAGTTCCTCAATGTTCCTGCCACCAGGGGGCAGTGTGATCACAGAAAAGAACTTCAGGTAGTCAGGATTGTTTTAAATTGATCACTGAAATAAAGAGAATAAAATACATTGAATTATAAATGTATGTGTGTGTGTGTGTGTGTGTGCGTGCGTGCAGAGTTTGGACGAACTGGATGATGATGATGGAGATAAGGAGAAGAAGAACGAGGAAGAGCTCACACAGCAAAACACTGTGCAGAACGAGTCTATGACTTCTGACCTCGGAGCCGGACATGCACAGGTATGTGTGTGTGTGTGTGTGTGTGTGTGTGTGTGCGCGTGCGTGCGTGCATGTGTGTGAGAGAGAAATTTTCAATCTCGGCTTGTCTCCATGTGGTTCTGTTTAAACAGCTTTACTTTTCTGTTCTCATTCTGCCATATAAGGAAAACACACAGTGCTGAACATTCCACAGCATCTTCTACCCTGCTGTGTGTGTGTGTGTGTGTGTGTGTGTGTGTGTGTGTCAGTTTCTGTGTGTATGGGTTTAAATGTGCGTATGTGAGAAGTGTGTGTGTGTGTGTCTTTGCCACCTCGCTGTGTCCATTTGCATTTTTAATTAGCACCTTTTCACTCTTAGATTGGCCTAGCTGTGAGGAGTTTCTCCCACACACACACACACACACACACACACACACACACACACACACACACTGAGTAGTTTTTCCCCCACACGCACACACACACACACACACACACACACACACACACACACACACACAGAAGCTTTCTTCGCTTTTATTTTGATAAATTTAGTTTCTTTTAAGGTTTCTTTATACAATTATCCTCAACAAAACAGAATTTATTATATATGTAATTTGTGGTCAGGATTATCAAGTGGATAAAACAGGGGTAGAGCGGTCACTACAGGGGGATAGAGCACTCGTTACAGGGGGATAGAAGCAGAAAGTACAGGTGGATAGGATAAATAACTACTTGGGGATAGAGCAGTAACTACAGTGGGATAGGAGCAGTCACTACAGGGGGATAGAGCAGGGGATAGAGTGGTCACTACAGGGGGTTAGAGTGGTCTCTACAGCACGATAGAATGGACACTAAAGGGATAGAGCAGTCATTACAGTGGGATAGAGCATTTACTACATAGGGATAGAGCAGTCAGTTCAGGGGGATAGAGCAGTCATTACATGGGGGATACGAGCAGAAAGTACGGGGGGATAGGATAAATAACAACTTGGGGACAAAGCAGTAACTACAGTGGGATAGGAGCAGTACACTACAATGCGATAGAGCAGTCATTACAGGGGGATAGAGCAGGGGATAGAGTGGTCACTACAGCATGATAGAATGGACACTATAAAGGGCAGTCATTACAGAGGGATAGAGCATTTACTTCATAGGGATAGAGCAGTCATTCCAGGGGGATAGAGCAGTCATTCAAGGGGGATAGAGCAGTCATTACAGGCAGATAGAGCAGTTATTACAAGGGGATAGGATAAATAACTACTTGGGGATAGAGCATTTATTACAGGTGGATAGAGCAGTCATTACAGGGGGATAGAGCAGTAACTACTGGGAGGTAAAGCAGTCATTACTGGTGGGTAGAGCAGTCACTACAGGGGGATAGAGCAGTCATTACATGGGGGATAGAGCAGTCATTACAGGGGGATAGAGCAGTCATTACTGGTGGGTAGAGCAGTCATTACAGGGGGATAGAGCAGTCATTGCATGGGGGATAGAGCAGTCATTACATGGGAGATAGAGCAGTGCACTACAGGGGGATAGAGCAGTCATTACTGGTTGGTAGAGCAGTCACTACATGGGGGATAGAGCAGTCATTACATGGGGGCATAGAGCAGTCAC
>MU551689.1:57290-59790 GCA_024362625.1 Silurus asotus | reverse complement strand
AGGACAATTTTCTTTATAACAGAGCTAGCATTAGCAGAGCGATTTGATTTGCTAGCGCTCATAGCACATCCGTTAGCTGCTATTTCTTTTATTGGCTAGTTAATAAAGCAGCTACAATAAAAACAGCCTAGTTTTGTTTGAATGATAGAATGCTAATATTTTGTATTGTTTGTATTGACTTTGTTGTTCATTTATTTTAGCGCTGTTGTGTTTATGCTAGCTGCTTATTAGCCATGTTTTGAATAGCATGTTATGTTTAGAGCACTTAACATACAAGCTACATATTTGTGATTAGCTAGGCAATTTTTTTTATGCTAATAAGAGCATTTTTGTGTAAAGCTAGCATTTGGGACCAAAGGAAACAGGATTGTGGGTTGTATGTGTTGTCTGTTGTGTGTGTTGTAAAATGTTATCTAGAGTCATGTGTTGTTTTGGGTGGTGGTGTGTGTTGAGAAGGGTTGTATGTTGTGTGTGTTATTGTAGAGAGTTTTGTGCATTGTGTATTGTTGTTTATTTTATGTTGTGTTTTGTGAGTTAAGAAGAGTTGTGTGTTATGCGTTTTGTTGTGTGACGAGTGTGTGTAATTGTGTGTTGTGTGTAATAAAACGGTTGTCGGCGTGTGGCTGCTGTTCCATCCTGTAACACGGATTTGTGTGTATTTTTGGGATTTCTCCGCCATGTTGTTGTGTTTCTTTGTTTTGGAATGTGTTTTCTCCAGGTGTTTACAGATGTGTTGTTTCAGGTCTGTGATCCGCTGTAGCTCCGCCTCTACAATCTATCATTTAAACCAAATCAAGTTCGAAATGTAAAAAAAAAAACTAAGCATTTAATAAACATCCTGATTATATCACTGTGTGCGTGTGCGTGTGTGTGTGTGTGTGTGTGTGATATACTGTACTGTACTAGTGTATATTATTTTATACTAGTCTTCACTATTGTATTCTAGTTAGAAATATTCTACATTACACATTTATATATAACACTACACTACAATTAACTGCACTATACTTTACTATAATTCACTACACTTCACTACACTTCACTACACTACACTACACTACACTTCACTACACTACACTACCCTACACTACACTACACTATACTACACTTCACTACACTTTACTACACTATATTACACTTCACTACACTACCCTACACTACACTTCACTACACTATACTACACTTCACTACACTACCCTACACTACACTTCACTACACTACCCTACACTACACTACACTATATACTACACTTTACTACACTATATTACACTTCACTACACTACCCTACACTACACTTCACTACACTACCCTACACTATACTTCACTACACTACACTACACTTCACTACACTATACTACACTTCACTATACTACACTACACTAACCTACACTTCACTATACTACACTACACTAACCTACACTACACTTCACTATACTACACTACACTAACCTACACTACACTAACCTACACTTCACTATACTACACTACACTAACCTACACTACACTAACCTACACTACACTTCACTATACTACCCTACACTGCACTACACTACACTTCACTACACTACACTAACCTACACTATACTACACTTCACTATACTACACTTCACTACACTATACTACCCTACACTACACTTCACTACATGTCACTATACTACAATGCACTAACCTACACTACACTACACTACACTACACTAACCTACACTACACTACCCTACACTACACTTCACTACACGTCACTATACTACACTAACCTACACTAACCTACACTTCACTACACTTCACTATACTACACTACACTAACCTACACTACACTACACTACACTACACTACACTTCACTACACTACACTACCCTGCACTACACTTCACTACACGTCACTATACTACACTAACCTACACTAACCTACACTACACTTCACTACACTACACTTCACTACACTATACTACCCTACACTACACTTCACTACATGTCACTATACTACAATGCACTAACCTACACTACACTACACTACACTACACTTCACTACACTAACCTACACTACACTACCCTGCACTACACTTCACTACACGTCACTATACTACACTAACCTACACTAACCTACACTACACTTCACTACACTACACTTCACTACACTATACTACCCTACACTACACTTCACTACATGTCACTATACTACAATGCACTAACCTACACTACACTACACTACACTACACTTCACTACACTAACCTACACTACACTACCCTACACTACACTTCTCCACTACACTAACCTACACTACACTACCCTGCACTACACTTCACTACACGTCACTATACTACACTAACCTACACTAACCTACACTACCCTACACTACCCTTCACTATACTACCCTACACTGCACTACACTACACTTCACTACACTATACTACCCTACACTACACTTCACTACATGTCACTATACTACAATGCACTAACCTACACTACACTACACTACACTACACTACACTTCACTACACTA
>MU551689.1:30985-57156 GCA_024362625.1 Silurus asotus | reverse complement strand
TATACTACACTACCCTACACTAACCTACACTACACTTCACTATACTACACTACACTAACCTACACTACACTTCACTACACTACAAGTCAAGTCAAGTCAAGTTTATTTGTATAGCGCTTTTCACAACAGACATTGTCTCAAAGCAGCTTTACACAAATCAACAGTGATGGTGAATGGTGTGAATTTGTCCCTGATGAGCAAGCCGTGGCGACTGTGGCAAGGAAAAACTCCCTTAGATGTTATGAGGAAGAAACCTTGAGAGGAACCAGACTCAAAAGGAGAACCCATCCTCATCTGGGTGACATCAAGAGTTTGATCATAAATTTTCCAACAATACAGAACACTGGACAGTGAGAACTAACATGAGTACTGGAGTATAAGATTATAAGTGATGTTCTTTCTGCAGTCTTAAACAGTCTTTATGGTTAATAGCTCCTAGTTTTATGAGCTCAGCATTTTTGATCACCACAGATCCAGCATCAGCTTCTCCATGCCAGAGCCTTAACACTCCAGGAGGTCCAATGTCAAAACTCCACACATGTAGCGGGATCCAAATGGCACTGGTACGTCTCTAGATGGTTCAGGATGTTTGCGAGTTCGGCATCGACTTCCGTAATCACCAAGAGGTGGGAGGTGACTGGAGCTGGCCAAACCTCAGGGTGTCTCGGGATGGGGAGAGAAAGAGAAGCAGTGGAGAGGAATTAGCGTAGCTGCTGTTCATGATATTAACAGCACAAGTTGATAATGTGCATGTGATCAGATGTTCTGGAGCACAAGGTTATGATGTGATGTATGTTATGTGTAGGCTTTGCTAAAAAGATATGTTTTTAATCTACACTTAAACTGGGTGAGTGTGTCTGAACCCCGAACACCGTCAGGAAGACTATTCCAGAGTTTAGGAGCTAAATGTGAAAATGCTCTACCACCTTTAGTGGACTTTGTTATTCTACGAACTACTAGAAGCCCAGAGTTTTGAGATCTCAGGGAGCGTGGCGGATTGTAGCGTGTTAAAAGACTGGATAGATAAATGGGAGCCAAACCATTTAGTGCTTTATATGTGAGAAGTAATAATTTGTAGTCTATTCGAAACTTAACAGGAAGCCAGTGTAGGGACGATAAGATCGGGGTTATGTGATCATATTTTCTTGACTTTGTAAGAACTCTGGCTGCTGCATTCTGGACTAACTGAAGCTTGTTTATTAATGACGCAGGACATCCACCTAGTAACGCATTACAGTAGTCTAATCTGGAGGTCATGAACGCATGAACGAGCTTCTCTGCATCCGATATGGACAACATATTTCTTAGCTTAGAAATATTTCTAAGGTGAAAGAAGGCTGTTTTTGTAACTTGATTAATATGATTTTTGAAAGACAAGTCGCTGTCTAAAATAACACCTAGGTCTTTTATCGTTGAACTAGTGTTTACAGAACATCCGTCTAAATGCAGGTTAAGATGCTGGAGCGTCTGTATACTAGTTTTAGGGCCGATGAGCAAAATCTCAGTCTTATCGGAATTTAAAAGTAGAAAGTTATGGGTCATCCAATCTCTTATTTCCTTAACACACTCAGTTATCCGGGTTAATTGAGCTGTATCGCCTGGTTTAGATGAAATATATAGCTGAGTATCATCAGCATAACAATGGAAGCTAATTCCATGCCTTCTAATAATATTTCCTAACGGGAGCATGTATATTGTGAAGAGCAGGGGTCCTAGAACTGAACCTTGCGGCACACCATAATTTACTTGCATTAGCCTGGATAGCTCTCCATTTAAATCTACGAAATGGTAACGATCGGACAGGTAGGATTTAAACCAGCTTAATGCCTGTCCCTGAATGCCGACGTAATTTTGTAAGCGATCTAGGAGGAGATCATGATCTATAGTGTCAAATGCAGCACTAAGATCTAGTAAAACCAACAGCGAGATGAAGCCTTGGTCTGAAGCTAAAAACAGGTCATTAGTTATTTTAACTAGGGCAGTTTCTGTGCTATGATGGGGTCTAAAACCTGACTGAAATTCTTCAAATATATTGTTCTCTTGCAAGTAGGAACATAACTGGGCAGCGACAATCTTTTCTAAAATCTTAGACATAAATGGGAGATTTGAAATTGGTCTGTAATTTGATAACGTGTTTGGATCCAGATTAGGTTTTTTAATGAGGGGCTTAATAACTGCTAACTTGAGGGATTTATTTTCTCTCCAGAATACGTGCTGTTCTCTTGAGGGCATGCGTATGACTATTATACCAAGGTGCAGGTGCTTGTTCTCTAACCTTTTTTAACCGGATGGGGGCAACGGTGTCTAATGTGCTAGTGAGGATAAGGTCTATGTTGTTAGTTATTTCATCAAGGTTATTAGCAGTTATGGGACTACACTACACTACACTACACTTCACTATACTACCCTACACTGCACTACACTGAACTTCACTACACTATACTACCCTACACTACACGTCACTACATGTCACTATACTACAATGCACTAACCTACACTACACTACACTTCACTACACTTTACTATACTACACTACACTAACCTACACTACACTAACCTACACTACACTAACCAACACTACACTACCCTACACTTCACTACACGTCACTATACTACACTAACCTACACTAACCTACACTTCACTACACTTCACTATACTACACTACACTAACCTACACGACACTACACTACACTTCACTACACTAACCTACACTACACTACCCTGCACTACACTTCACTACACGTCACTATACTACACTAACCTACACTACACTTCACTATACTACACTACACTAACCTACACTACACTTCACTACACTTCACTATACTACACTACACTAACCTACACTACACTACACTTCACTACACTACACTTTACTATACTACACTACACTTCACTACACTTCACTATACTACACTACCCTACATTACACTACACTACACTTCACTATACTACACTACACTACACTTCACTATACTACACTACACTACACTACCCTACACTTCACTATACTACACTACACTTCACTTCACTATACTACACTACACTTCACTATACTTCACTATTCCTCACTTCACTTCACTATACTACACTACACTTAACTACACTACATTTCACTACGCTTCACTTCACTATACTACACTACACTTCACTTCACTATACTACACTACACTTCACTATACTTCACTATTCCTCACTTCACTATACTACACTACACTTAACTACACTACATTTCACTACGCTTCACTTCACTATACTACACTACACTTCACTTCACTATACTACACTACCCTACACTACACTACGCTTCACTACACTACACTTCACTATACTACACTACCCTACACTACACTACACTTCACTATACTGTACTACACTACACTATACTATACTACACTACACTTCACTATACTACACTTCACTATACTATACTACACTACCCTACACTTCACTCCACTATACTACACCACTATACTATACTACACTACACTTCACTATACTATACTACACTTCACTTCACTATACTACACTTCACTATACTACACTACACTTCACTATACTACACTACCCTACACTACACTTCACTATACTACACTACACTTCGCTTCACTTTACTATACTACACTACCCTACACTTCACTATACTACACTTCACTATACTATACTACACTTTACTATACTACACTTCACTATACTATACTACACTACACTTCACTATACTACACTACACTTCACTATACTACACTACCCTACACTTCACTATACTACACTTCACTTCACTATACTACACTACACTTCACTATACTACACTACACTTCGCTTCACTATACTACACTACCCTACACTTCACTATACTATACTATACTACCCTACACTACACTTCACTATACTACACTTCACTTCACTATACTACACTTCACTATACTATACTACACTACCCTACACTACACTATACTACACTACCCTACACTACACTTCACTTTACTTCACTATACTATACTACACTACACTTCACTTTACTTCACTATACTATACTACACTACCCTACACTACACTTCACTATACTATACTACACTACACTTCACTTTACTTCACTATACTATACTACACTACCCTACACTCCACTCCACTATACTCACTTGGCTATACTACACTACACTTCGCTATACTACACTATTCCTTACTTCACTATACTACACTACGCTTCACTTCACTATACTACACTACACTACACTTCACTATACTGTACTACACTACACTTCACTATACTATACTATATTACACTACCCTACACTACACATCACTATACTACACTACACTTCACTATACTTCACTATTCCTCACTTCACTACACTACACTACACTACACTACACTACACTACACTACACTACACTACAACACATGTTTGGTGTTGTAGCTAAAGTTTTCTATCTTAGACTATAAAAGAAGATGCTGTAGCTGAACTTTGAAGCATGATAACACTAAACTAATCAACTCCTCTGTTTGTTTTCGATTTCCATAATCCCTACTGTGAATGTGGTGAAAATTAGAGAACGCTGAATTTTTCACCCAAAATTACACAAAGGCTAATTAACCCATTACTGATTTTCTCATTTAAGTGAAAAAGTTCTCATTCTCAGATCTTTCCCAAATTCACCTTGTGTTATGGAGATCAAGTCTAAATCAGGAGTTCACTTAGTTTTGTTCTGTCACCATCCAATGTTTAGAGACAGTACGATGCGTCCTCCTACTGTAGACCAGCAACAAAACTCTGTGGTACACTGAGGTTCCTTTCGGAGCATTTAGAGTCATACAACTAAAATAGGTGCACTGCTGTGTAGGATTTCACCTCTATAACGAACAACTCTGTAATCTGGAGTGTTGGACTTCACTACACTACACTACACTACACTACACTACACTACACTACACTACACTTAACTACGCTACACAACACTACACTTAACTACACTACACTACACTTCACTACACAACACTACACTACACTTCACTACACTACACTTCACTACACTACACTTCACTACACTTCACTACTACACTACACTACACTTCACAACACTACTCATTACTACACTTCACTACTACACTACACTTCACTACACTACACTTCACTACACTACACTTCACTACACTACACTTCACTACACTACACTTCACTACACTACACTTCACTACACTACACTTCACTACACTACACTTCACTACACTACACTTCACTACACTACACTTATTACTACACTTCACTACTACACTACACTTCACTACACTACACTTCAATACTACACTACACGTCTCTTCACTACACCACTACACTACACTACACTACTCTTCACTACACCACTACACTACACTTTACTACACTACACTTCACTACCCTACACTACACTTCACTACTACACTACCCTACACTACACTTCACTACACTTCACTACTACACTACACTTCACTACTACACTACTCTACACTACACTTCACTACACTTCACTACACTTCACTTCACTACTACACTACCCTACACTACCCTACACTACACTACACTACACTTCACTACACTTCACTACTACACTACACTTCACTACTACACTACCCTACACTACACTTCACTACACTTCACTACTACACTACACTTCACTACTACACTACCCTACACTACACTACACTTCACTTCACTACACTTCACTACTACACTACCCTACACTACCCTACACTACACTTCACTACACTTCACTACTACACTACACTACACTACACTTCACTACGACACTACACTACACTACACTTCACTACACTTCACTACTACACTACACTTCACTACGACACTACCCTACACTACACTTCACTACACTTCACTACTACACTCCACTACACTACACTACACTACACTACACTCCACTACACTACTTCACTACACTACACTACACTACACTTCACTACGACACTACCCTACACTACACTTCACTACACTACACTACACTACACTTCACTACTACACTACACTTCACTACTACACTATACTACTACTGTAACTTTACTATACTGCATTAACTACACTATCTTATATAAATGACTATATCTACACAATTCTACACAATAGTTGATGTTATATAAAATGCTGCTAGCTCTAAACTGTTATACTCTGCTGCTAATGTAACACAGGCTGTAATATATTGAGGTGAAATGATATTTTACATGATATGATTCTCTACTCGTGTATACGACACTTTATCTTCACTGTAGGATGTATTACGGTGTGTATAAGGTTTCCTACACTACAGTTTGTGTTATGTTTGGTGCTGTAGCTAAAGTTTTCCGATCTTATACTATAGGAAACTATAGAAAATTGTTGAAAATATCTTTTATCTTTTTTTTTTCTTTAAACATTTTAAACTTGTGCTTTTAAAAGAAACAGCGCTCCACTCGGTGTTCTGTATCAACAGGAAATAAAACATTTTTATTGAACATTGTGTATATGAAGTTATATAACAACAGTCAGAAACTTCACAGAGTGAATCACTACACAAAGCTGAACGCAATCGTAAAACACCTCGTCGAAAAATGAAGGTTTACACACGCACTAGAACCATATAACCCAGATTTATGGCCGGGAGAGAGAGAGAGAGAGAGAGAGAGAGAGAGAGAGAAATAAAAAAAGAGAAGATAAAACACTATACACGATTACAGAGAGAAAATTTCCACACACAAAAGCAGGCAATCGATTTACACAAAGGCATCTGGGATCTTTCTACAGCATCAGATTCTAATTTCTATACAAGGTTCTCCTTCAGAGTGTGGCTTTGTCTCAAACGAGTGGAGCGATCATCTGTGTTCCGTCACGAGAACACCGCGAGAATTCTGACGAGCCGTGGTTTGGTTTTATTTGTTTTAATTGCTAACTCGGAATTTGGAGCCTGCAACTTCTGTTAATGTTCCTCGGGGGGATTCTGAGGAACGTGTCGGCCGAGCGGTCATGGAGGCTCAGCGGGTAAGACGTTGGGCTCGTGATCGGAAGGTCATGAGTTTAAAGCTCAAATTCCAGCACCACCAGGCTGCAGGCCCCAAACTGCTCAGATGGATAAACGTGCTCATCATGAGGGCATCTGCTGAATGACAGGAAAAGAAATGCTGTATTGTAGGATTTGTAGTTTTCCAAGAACGTTCCGAAAACCTTTTTTTTTTTGATGTTTTAATTATGAAGCGTGATGAATGTGGGTTAAACTTTGACTTTAAAACATTTGCACGTTGATCTTCTGAGAAACATGAACCCCACCACTGAGCTCTTTGGAACCTTTTGTCTTTTTTTTCCCGAATTGTATTTTGTGCATTTTTCCGGGCAAAGTTGTAAATATTCACCCGTATGCTATGGTTTGATCTGTGGTCTGGTCAGGATGAATAACCTGCTCCGAGCTTCTGTAGCTGATCATCTGCAGCTCCACCACTTTCTCCAAAAACCCACCACTCATTCGGCTCGTCACAACCCCGACAGGTGTTCCTTAAAAAGACCACGGGGTGTGTGTAGTGTGTGTAATGTGTGTGTGTAGTGTGTGTGTAGTGTGTGTAGTGTGTGTGTGTGTGTGTGTGTGTAATGTGTGTGTGTTGCATGCTTTGGTAGGCTGCAGTAAAAGGCAGTATTGCATTGCAGGGCTAAAAATGGCTTTTTATTTGATATAATGTTTTAGTTTCCAGTGCAAACCGCAATGCCGCCTCTTACTGTTACTGCATCTAATCATCTCTAACCATGTAGAAATTAGTGTGAGCTGCGTCCGAAATAAACACAAACAAACAAACAAACAAACAAACAATAAAGAAGGAAAGAAACATCCCTTGTGTGACAAACGGAAACCTACAATTTTTATCTTCCCCCTGTAAGTGATTAGATTAGACAGTATAAAGGGTTGAGGTTATATCCGATCTATCGGTACATGTGCTGATTATACGTGGGGAATTAGATCGGGCTGGAGCTCAGGGAGAGATCTAATCAATATTTATTGCGACATTAAATTGGAAACCAATCAATTAATGAATCAATCAAAATAATAAAAGTGCTGATCTTTATATTTATATATTTATATAGAGATCGTTGGTCCCAAATAAGAAGACGCACACAGTCCGATCTGTACAGTCTGAGTCTGATAGTGAATAGAAAAAGGGCACTGAGAAGAAACAACAAGCAGAATATTCATCATCATCATCATCATCACACGACGATAACAAAATCAATAATCAATAACCGAAACACAACGAGGTACATTTTCTCACGTGTGGTTTTTGTGTGAACGCAAATATAAAAATATATACACACGTTTAGATTGTTTTCTTTTTGGTGGGAAACAGAAAAGATTGGAATCTATTTATACTGTAATATTTTAACTTCATACGCGTTACTGTGATGTTTAGATGGCTGGATCTGTGTGTCGAAGAAAGAAAGAAAGAAAGAAAGAAAGAAAGAAAGGTTTGGATGTGGAGTTGTAGACAGGAATATGATACACACACACACACACACACACACACACACTCACACACACGCGACCTACACGTGCTGCGTCCTACTGACGTAAACGAGATGATGATTATTATTAATTATATATCGATAAAAAAATCGTTCTCGTCGCCTGTTTGACACTACGGGGGTTGGAGGGAGGAGTGTGTGTGTGTGTGTGTGTGTGTGTGTGTGTGTGTGTGTGGGGGGGGGGGGGGGGGTGTGTTAATGTATATTGGAGTTGATGAAACATAGAAGTATTGCACAGTGCTCAGAAATGAAAACCCGGCTCGAGCGAGGAAGCCGCGAGGGAAATCCCCACGCCGCGTGGGCACGCGCTCCCTGTCGCACGGTACACGCCCGCATTTATATTTTTTTTATTGATTTGATTTGATATTTATTTCTCAGTAATGTAGCGAGGACACACACAAATGGCTGCACGACACACACACACACACGCACGCACGCGCACGCGCACGCACGCACGCGCAAACACAGACACACGCACAAAACACTACAGGTTCATTAATTGAAGTCTCTACGGCACGCGAACGCACGCACATGCGCGCGCACACACACACACACACACACACGGCAGTCACAGTGACACAAAGCAGACCTCGGAGACGTCTAATGGAAATGACGACGAGAGTTTTTCACTTTTTTTTATATCATTATTAATTCACCTACACGATAATAACATTAATAACATTAAATAATTCAACTCCTCCTGAAGCTCGCGCCATGGACACACCAGAGTTCCTCCGTTACACGAGGCGGCACTGGTTTTAATGGGAAAAACTGTAAGAATCCGAACAATGAGTTTTTTGTTCACGTGGGTTTACACGTGGAAATATAAAAGTCACTTCTTATGACAATCACAAAGTCGAGGTTTGAACCAAAACCGGAAATGGTTTGTGTCATCCGGGGACCAGGGGCCGAATTTATTTATTCACATTTAAAATACAATAAAAACAAAAATTCAATTTATAATTGATCAAATTTTATAATAAATGTGTTTAATTGATATAAAAATCAATTTAAAAAAGAAACTGTAAAAACTATTTTGTGAAATTTGTAAAAACGTCTACGAATAAAATCAGTAAGAATTTCTTTTGGGTTAAATTGAGACCAATTTCTTTAAAAAAAAAACAAAAAAACAGCTCGAGAAATATCAGGTACGAGTGGGTAAAGAATTCCTCTGATAACTGGGAAATTTCCTGAAACATATTTAATATTTTTTAATAAAAGAAAGTGAAACTGCTTGTGAACAAGAAGATGTTTAGGAATTCTTACAGATTTCATCATCGTGAGACTCACCATTGTGTTCAGCCTGAAATAAAGGATTGTGGGATTTATAGTATTATATGTTCAGACCATTAACTTTTACGGTTATGTTTCTTTTCAGTTTAAGACGAGAGAAAAAGCAGAAAAGTCACATCTCGACCTGTTTAAGGTTTAATCTGTTCAGCAATTGGAGGATTAAATGGAGGAAACTTGAACAGATTATTTACACAATCCTGTAACTCCTGCCGGATATCTGCCTCACTGACACTCACTGTATTGTGTCTTTTTTTAATGATTATTGTGTGTTTAAAGGATCCGTGTGAGATTGTGGATTTGTGTACATCCCTGACTAACATCATTATTTATTCAAACCATCGACTCGGACTGCCTCAGATTTAAAATAATCCACTGCTTTTCTCTAATCTGATCCAGAAAAAACGAATAAATCTCTCATCCAGAACACTGAATTTATCGTCCCCACAGTGCAGAACAGTAGCCATGTTGTAAAGGAGCAGAAGTGGCAGTAGAAGCACGGCTAAGGCTGGTCGTCACTGCGGAAAAAAGAGGCAACGAAAAGTCCAAAAATTCGACTTTGCACCTTCGAGTCTCAAAATAAATGCCTTTGATGAAAGTTAATTGTTCCCAAAGAACCGAAAGCTACGAGGAGAAAGTCACCTACGTTTCTCACCTCCCTGAAAAACAATGGCAGTTTAAAAGCTTAGAGTCGGTTTACTGATTACACTGTGCGTTACTATTATTATTATTATTATTATTATTATATTATATTATTATTATATTATTATTACCGACTTAATTTTTCTGGAGAAATCAGCATCATTATTATTTTTTTTTCATGTTTTTTTTCTTCCCATTATGGCTAAAAGGCCTGATGGTGTAGAACCAAAAAAAAAAAACAACAACAAAAAAAAACAAAAAAAACCAAAGAAACATGCAGTTACAAAAAATTAAAATTAAAATAAAATCGTAGTTTATATAAAAAAAACATGGCGTTAGCGAAAAAATAAAAAATTAAGCCTTTAAAAATCGAATTAATTATTTTTTTATTATTTAATTAATCTTTTAATTAAATAGAAATAAATAATACTAAAAATATGTAGCTACAAAAAATATTAATTTGATTGTAAAGAATTAATGTAAGGCTTTAAAAAGGTCAAATATTTTAAATGGACCCTGTTAGTAAACTCTTCATGCTTGGGCTTTTTGGGAAAAAACTTCTGATTGAGAAAAAAAATGCAAAAAAATGTATAAAAATGAAAGAAGGTTAAAAAACTCATGTGCTTGTAGAACTTCCTGCATAATTCGAATTTTTTTGTAATATCCGACTGAACCATATCAGTTAATGGCCTATGTTTCCATACTAAAATGTAATATCCTGAAGATGTTCTAGGTATATATTACAGTAATCCAGTAGATACGGGGTTTCTCTCTTCCTTCTCTCTTTTTTTTTCCAGCCGTTTGGAAAAATCATGTTTTTTTTTTTTTCCGGAATACCCCTAACTCTCGTCTCGCAGGTCAGAATTATTTATATATATATATATATATAAATAACTGGAATGCAATAAGATAGATATGGTAAGTCCTGCGGTTATATAGAATATTGGCTCTGCTATATCTGCATTTACATCATTTAAAATAGAATATCTTAATAAAAACATCGAGATATACACAGATTAGGAAACAGGTAACAACATACAAACACAAACTAGAAATCGTATATATATATATTTTTTCGTCTGCATACGGATATTTATATACACCTGTGGTACACGTTTAATTATTTTGATGATTTTTTTCATTCATGCTCTATCTACATGGATCATATTGCTTAAAAGAAGGGATTAAGGGGTTTAAAGGTCATGTGGATGATGGTCAAAACAGCAGGCGGAGACAGGAAGGAATGCTAAACACCACTCTCGAAGGGCGTGTCTGTGTGTGTATATGTGTGTGTGCATGTGTGTATAGGTGTGTGTTAGGGAGGGGGTGGCGGTCGGAAAGCCGACAACTATTTATAAAAGAAGGCGTTTCATCGCCAGACGAGAAAAAGACGAAGAAGGAGAAGAAGAAGAAGAAAAACTGTATAGGGTGTAAAGGATCCATACTTCACTGAGGTATGTACACACGCACAGGGTTAAGACCACTAAAAGGGGCGGGGTTTTAATGGCTAAAGGGGGCAGAGCTTTATTTTTTGACGGACAGCTGGGCGTCCACTTCTTCCTCCGGTTTAAGGACGTGCCATTGGGCGATGGGTCTCCGTGGGTTGGCCAACATATCCGACCAATGGCGGAGCTCGGTGCCTGAGCTGTTCAGCCCTACGAATACTTTCCCGATAGCATCGTTTTTGCCGATCTTGTCATAGTCCAGAACGGTTATAACAATTTGAACTTTCTGTAAAGAGACAGAGAAGAAAGAATACACTCATTAATCCTGCTGATCAGTGACTGGGTTCTGTAGAATTGGTACCACAGTGGTTCTGGTTCTTAGAACGTAACCCCTGCATGTTCCGAAACGCCGTGAATTGTGGGCGCACCACCGCAGACCCTACGCCACCGCACCACCACACCATCGCAGCCCCTACGCCACCGCACCACCACACCATCACAGCCCCTACGCCACCGCACCACCGCATCATGTTAGATGTCTGACTACTCCTTTACAATGTAAACTCGGACTTTAAGATTGCAGCTTGGCCTCCTAAAGAGCTGGAAGTTTTCCTTCTTAAGCTGATTACCTTCTGTATTGATTGAATTTACAGCTAGAGATCAGCGACCAGCACTCGATGGTGGTTAAGTGTTGCTAACAGATAATCGATACAGATTATAGATTAAACACCATCTCGAACACCATCTGATCATTAGCGCTTTGTGGAGGTTATGGCTTTGAAGAGATGGATTGATTTACACCACTAAAAACATCTGAATAAAAAAGTGGTTTAGTCCTGCAGGAGAGAACAGATTTAGATTGGATTTTAGAAGCTCTTTGGGTGGAGTAAATTAGAACTAGATGCATTGTTGGTATCTTGGGAACATTGTTAAAAAAAAAAATTAAATCTCATTAGAAGCAGGTTAAATACCGGCTACGCTTAATATCTGGATTTGTCCAATCAGGCAGCAGATGATGCTGCAGTCTTCCCTGGAAATGCATTTTTATGCCTGTACTGTGAAACCGGGCCAATTTTCCATTTAATCAAATACCAAAGAAGCAGAATAAAGTTATCTGGCCTTCCGGAAGCGAGTCGACTTTCTGGGTAATGAGTTGAGAGTGGGACGTTCTGATTAGTGGCTTTAGCGCTGAACTGAAAGCAGAGCCACACAGCAGATCCTCTGAACTGTGAAATGCGAAATCAATTTGGAGCACTTTGCACGTATTTACGACGCCTTCGCCAAACACGGATTTAAAAACGACTATCAGCTCCATAAACTCTATTTAACATCAATTTTCGTGTGTTTGAGGTGTAAAACGTGGTGCGGGGGGGTGCAACGTCGTTACCTGGATTTGTTCGAACGGCACTTCGAAGCTGAAGGACTCGTTGTAGTAGGGGTTCAGAGTGTTCTTTTTGATTGTCGTCTTTTTCTTCTTCAGACGTTTACCGTTCTGCATCAGATGGATCTTCACGTACGGGTCTGCAAGGAAGCACGTAAATGCCAAAGATAAATCTTTTTGTTTTATTTAAGCCACAAGCTTTAAGCACCACACATTTCACACCAGGCAGAATCAATAACACACCATACACGACCTGCGTAACCCATTATAACCTCTTACAGCTCATAGATTTTGCTTCTAGGAATTCACTCAAACTTAATCAAATACACTCTTAGCCCATCTTCCTTACAAAGATCCAGAATGTTTCCACAGAAACCCTATTTGAGCTTTTCTAAATGCCGTTTAACTGCTACCAGATCCCACTCAATGATTCCTAGATCCCACTAGATTTCTCCCTTAACCCATCTCAAACTCTCGCTCACACTCTTTAGACCCATTACCTCGTTTTCCACTCGTCCCAGCTGATACTTGATGCTCATAAGATTCTATTTGTTTCGTTCCTAAATCTTATCAATACATTTACAGATGATACTGCTCCTGTTTCTGACCCCGATTTCGCCACTTAAACCCTGTTTGAGCCACTAGAAAAGCTCCTTAACCTCTACCTGATCTCTCTGATGCCAATGCCTTAAATGTAAATATGGCACAAGGCTCTAGCTCTAGATCATTTCTATTTAGAATCTATCCACACTCCCTTTGAACACAATTCAAATGTAACACCACATGAGCTTATTAAATGCTACATCACCTCTCCTAGTTCCTACCTGGTGCTTCTACTGAATTACCTTTCTTAAAAACAAACCCATTCCAGATTATAAAGGAGGGTCTGGAATGTGGTCGGTTTTAGGAAGGAATTCAGGAATTCAGACCCAAACTGTCAACTCCTGGACTCCATCGGACCCCTCCTAGACCCCACTTGGACCCCATATGACCCCTCTCAGTCCCCATCTGTCCACACCGTAACCCCACGTCTGCTCCCAGTACCCATCTGAACCCCTACCTGTCCCCTCCTAGTCCTTATCTGACCCCTTCCAAACTCCACCTGACTCCTCCTGGACCCCACCTGTCCCCACCTGGACCACACCTGTCTCACTTTAGACCCAATCTATACCCCTCCTGTCCCACTCCCAGACTCCACTTGTCTACCTTCCTGATGCCAGCTGTCCCCTTCTGGACCCCACCTGTACCCCACCTGTCTCCTCCCAGTCCCCATCTGACCCCTGCTAAACCTCCCAAAAGGTGCATTGGTGTAGATCATTGTGATCTTGCAGTTCATGGTGGTGGTGGTATTTGTTCCTGTTTCATTTTTTTTTTTATTGAGTTTATTGAAAAGTCCTCTTGCTTTATAGGTGTGTAATGAAGTTTCTCCTTGCACTTCAAATCAAATCAAAAATCAAATCAAATTGTATTTGTCACATACACATACATACAGGGTACGACATGCAGTGAAATGCTTTTAACGACGGTCCGGCATGAGGGAACCAGAATGAGCAAGTGTTCATTCTGGCTGTGCACCAGGACAGAAAAATGATTAACTTTTACTATAAACGTCATTTCTTTGACGTGGTGTTTGTCAGAACTGAATAACCAAAAACCTAAAAATAAAACCCCCCAAAAAAACAGACACATCCTGAAATCAATCTGCGGCTGGTCTGCTGGGGAACTGGAGATTTGCATGAGTTCACAGACATCCTGTATCTGTGAAGAAATTTGCATTTACACCGAATCCACTGGGAGACAACAAAGATGGAAAGCGTTTAGCTCACCAGAGTGCTTAGAGGCAAAACTCCCATTAAAGCATTGACGTGAAAGCCAGAATGAAGTTATACTCGCTGTCCTTTCTATCCTCAGGCTCCAAAACAATACAAACAGTGTATCTGTATCTCACCTCCAAAACACACCCAATACCTTTCCAACAAACTGCATATCTTCAGAAATAAGATTCCGTCTCCAGAGTGCAACCAAAAACTCACAAAGTCATCATTCCATTTATTTCCATTCTCCTTTAATTGATATGTAGATGACAGTTTTCCCTTCCTGTCTTTACTCCTTTTCAAAATGGTGCTTGGTTCTCCCTGAGCTGTTCCACAAAGCTGAGGTCCCTTCTTTAGAACATCTACACATTCCCACTCAGCAGTTATTTGACAGTTTCATTTCCAGGTTGATGAAACTCAGATCTACCTACTTCACTTTCATTTGCTTTCCTGCCCTCATGACATTGTTTTCTCAAGTTTCATTTAACATCATTTTATTAGGACCCTGGCCAGTCTATTAATGACCAGTAGTTTAGTTTGGTATCTTCTAAAACTTGCACAACATTTGATCTACTATAATATTGCCAGATCTCTCAGACCTTCTAATAGACAACTTCAAGATTTCTCACTTTAACTCAACTCATTAGCACATACTAAGCACTGGGTGTCTGGGTGAAGGGTGAAGCTCAGTGGGTAAGGCATTTGGATCAGAAGGACACAAGTTCAAAACCAAGCACTGCTATGCTGCCACTGTTTGGCCCTTAAGTGAGGCCCCTTAACTCTCAATTGCTCAGTTGTAAGACACTGTGGGTAAGGGTGTCTGCCAAATGCTATAAATGTCTTTGGAATGTTTCTCGTTTTTTCTTTTTTTCTGGCTAAAGTTTGGAATGGATCAGAGTAGCTGTGTTGATCGCAATCCCAATCCCAATCCCAATCCTATTCCCAATCCCAATCCCAATCCTAATCCTAATCCTGCTCATATCTCATTTAAACCAGACCATTCCATCTTACAGGTGGTTAAGTGTTCACATGGTGTGTGTGTGTGTGTGTGTGTGTGTGTGTGTGTGTGTGTGTGTGTGTGTGTGTAATTGTGCAGAATTGTCTGTCTTTATCTCAACATGAATCTTCAGCGGACTCACACCTCCACAGGTGTGTTATCTCTCACTATCTCCACAACCTCACTCCACCTTCTCATTACTCTCCATCAGCCAGAGCAGACTGCACTTATCTTCTCCTTTGTTCACCTCTGCTTCCCGTTCACTTTCCTTCATGCACTGGTTAAAGGAGAAAGTTGTTTTTTAAAAGGGTATGTGGAGACATAATAAAGGGGGAAGTGATAGAGGAGAGATTAGGAAGAGTGTGAGCAGAGATCTTCATCCACCTTCTGCACAACACTGAAAACTCAATACATACTTTTAGTCTAGATGCCAATCTGAGGCCCCCCCTCTTTTCCCCCGCCCTCTCTCTCTCTCTCTCTCTCTCTCTCTCTCTCTCTTTTCATCCTCACCTCTCTACTGAAGCTCAAACTAAACGATCACAGCCTCTGTCCTGAACTTCCAGCATCACCTCCGAGACCTGACACTGGAGACTTCTTCCATACACGTTTCAGAAACACAGAAAACTTCACCACATCCACAATTCTTTCTTTGATCTGTTCATCATCAACGGAACAGTAGCCGTCCCTGTAAATAAGCTGTTGCTATGGAAACGGTGACGTATCCAAACGTGTGCATTAATGTTTATTCATCAACACCTTCTGACCAATCACATGTCAGAAATCAGCACTGATCTGGTGTGAGTTTTTTAAATGTTAATCAAATGTCAGATTTTACATTTTGTTCAATTTCTCCCAGTCTTTCTAACCAATCACACCATCTCTGCTCTGACCCTCGAAACCTAGCTCAGGTGCACCATCATTTCTCTGGATCATCTCTGAGATGTTTCTCCACTTTTTTGGACTCTGCTTCTGGCACATATAATAGAGAAAGACACAGTGCTGTGTAGATCAGGTCCACCAGATGGACATGCAGATAAGCTTTGAGGTAAAAGGAACCAGCTGGAGAACTCAAAGACAGGATTGGTTTTCTGTAGAAAGCTACAAGAACATGTCTTTATTAAACAGGTGAAAGTTCCTGGCAGTACAGGTGCCTTCATCATCCTTAAACAACTTTCTGATCATGAGTTCAAGGTGTAGAAGGAGAAAACATCTCCTCAGTGGAAGACCTTCTGATTGTGGTGTCTAAATTAGATTTTTAATTGTCACATACTTTACAGCATAATACTTTCTCTGCATATCCAAGTGATGTTAGGAAGCTGGGGTCAGAGCCCAGGCTCAGCTGTGAATCAGCACCACTGGGACACAGAGGGTTAAGGGCCTTGCTCAGGGGCCCCAAGAGTGACAGCCTGGAGATGCTGTGGTTTAAACCCTTAACCACTGAGCTTCCTTCTCCCCAAGCCTGATTGGTTTGAAGCTCATGTATATATTGATATTAATTTATACTGAAATGAAAGTATGTGAGTAAAATTTCCTCCAGATGAATTTTAGAATACAATAAAATCCGCACTGGAGTTTTATTTCTCATTAATTAGGTGTATTGTATGAAAGCGAGTGAGTGTTGTGGTGGCGTCGAGTCTCTGAGCAATTACTCAGTGTAAACAGAAATGAAATACATTACAGGCTGATGAGGAGATATTATCTCTCCACGCCGAGATAGCACCAAGATACTGCACGGCTAATTAGCGTAGCCGCGATCAGCACAGGGCTATTGTTCCAACCCGTGTGATTTGAAGCCATGCTTTCCCTTTGGAGGAAGAAAACTGCTCCTTCGCCCCAATTACGCGCCGTCCACACATCCACACGTCCACACGTCCACATGCACCATTACAATCCCATTTTCATGAAGGCTTTGAAACCAAAAAAAAAAAACACAAAATGGAGGGAGAAAGCTTTCTCTCCATCTCTCTCGGCTTTGAAGACGAACCTCGCTTGTTAAACCCGTGTTCGGTCGTCTGGGGTGAACAGAAAGGATTTTTTTCCCCCCCATTTTGACATTTCCTGTGCTGAGAGGTTTGAATTAGCATGAACGCTTGAAAGCACTTCAGCTAGCACTCAGATACGACGTGCTAGCGACACATCAGCGCTAGCTTATCAGTGCAGACAAAAAGTCCTCCTAAATCAGCGAGCTTGGAGAGATGCATTTACCATCCAAATCCTTTAAAACCTCCTGCTGCTGTGTATCCCAGCGCTGCGCTAGCAGATTAGCTTATCAGACCAGACTACAGGCGCAGAGCTAGCAGCTTTTCCTTACAGAAACATGACGATGCTTTCCTAAGCCTTTTCCCAGAAAAGAGAAAGAAAAAGTGTGTAAAATTGACATCAGGAAATGAATGGGGGAAAAATGATGAAGCTGAGGATGTTCTTCACATCAACACATGGTTTGTGAGGAGGGTAACATGAACAATCATGAAGATGATTCAGACTGTAATTAAAATAAACAGTCACAGCTGATAATCATAACAATGATGGAACTACACTATACTGCTAAGAGACCTGACCATGTGGTTCTTCTCCAAACTGTATGTGACTGACGTCACAATGTACAGAGACGTCCATGATGAAAACCTGCTCCAGACCGCTCTGGACCTCAGACTGGGGTGAAGGTTCATCTTCCAACAGGACAACAACCCTCAACACACATCCAAGATAACAAAGGAGTGGCTATGATACAACTCTGTGAATGTCCTCCAGTGGTCCAGCCAGAATCCAGACTTGAACCTGATTGAACATCTCTGGAGATCTGAAAATGTCTGTGCACCGACTCTCCACATCCAACCTGATGGAGCTTAAGAGGTTCTGCAGAAGAATGTGAGAAACTGCTCCAAAAACAGGTGCCGAGCTCATAGCATCAAACTCAAAAAAAACTTGAGGCTGCAACTGGTGCTGAAGTGCTTCAACAAAGTATTAAGTAAAAAACTGTGATACTGATTTACATGTGATATTTTTATTTTTTATTTTTTTTAATTGGCAAAGATTTTAAACAATCTTCTTTCACATTATTATTATTATGGGGTTTTTTTTTTTGTAGAATTTCAAAGAAAAAAAATTATTTTATCACTTTTGGAATTAAACTGCAACATAACAAAATGTGGAAAAAGTGAAGCTCTGTGAAACCTCCTGGAGGCACTTTATTTATACTTTAATTACATGCTCACATTGTTTTCTAATTAAGTGACTTGTAGGGTCATGTGTGTATATCAAGCTAAAACAACAATAGTGGCTAATTATTAGCATGCTCACGACTGCTCCATCGATTCTACACCTCGTAACGACTTCAGTAAAAGATCGACACAAAGTACACAAAACCAAGAACTGGAGATTCATCTACAATAATCCTGGGCTCAAATTTGCAGAAAGACAGAGATCTCACCTGAAAGACCTCCGACGTCCATCTTCTTCAGGTTTTTGGCCTCCAGGACGACGACAGTGAGTTTGCCAGCAGTGGGAACGTAGCGCAGAGAGAAACAGATGTCACCCAGCTTCTCTTGCTACAAAAGAGCATTGGGGAAAAGAAGGAAAAATCAGTGCATGATGTTCAGCTGGTCCTCCACAAAAGCTGAAACAGTTCAGCTGATTTTATTCTCCAGTTTTATTTATAACTTTCTCTTTTTTTTCTTCAGCAGGTGGTTTTTATTGCATGCAGCTCTTTGGAAAACAAATCTCACTGAAGTACAAATCTACGACTTTCACTATTTCTCCGTTCATTAAGCTTTAAATGTTTCCACAAAGGCTGTAAGACTCGTCTTGGCAATCAATCAGCAAAATCAGCAGTAGTTCATCTACCAGAAATGAAGGCATTTACGTTTTAGAGGAGATTCTTAAGATCATCTTAATGCTGAGTTGTTCCATGATAACATTACATCATCTTCAGAACTTCACCAACCACAGGCTTCTTAGGTGTGTTTAATGCAGAAATGGAGATCCTCAAGTGTGTATTTTAGGTCCGATTATGTTTTTTTATATTGACATTATTTTTTTATTGTTGGATTGCTGTGGTGTTGGGGTTTAAGTGTGTTGGAGTGTTGAAGTTTTTGGGTGTTGGAGTGTTGTAGTGTTGGAGTGTTGTAGTGTTGGATTGCTGGAGTGTTGGATAGTTGGAGTATTGGTATGTTGGAGTGTTGGGGTGTTGGATTGCTGGAGTCTTGGATTGTTCTTGGAGAGCTGAATATACATTTATATTAAATTAAATTTGCTATGTAATTCATTCGGAATTTCGTCCAAACTCACTTTACTCCAGATCTTATACTTGGTGTTGCTCGTTTATTTGTGGTTCTTCATTGGTTCCTCTGACAGGTGAGGAATTTCTTTACTAAACCTTTCTATTTAGCCATGGAGGTGAACAGCACCACCACCCAGACATCCTGTGTATGGAGATATGGATATTATGGGATGGCTTTCCCTGTACGGTGCACTGCAGGAGTGCTGGAGGAAACTATCATTAGATATTTAAACCACATTACAGATGGTTTGATATCTGTTTCCTCTTGATGTCTGTATTTAATCTAAACACTTCAGGATTTGTCCAAATCCACACCTTGCTCTTTTTATCTCCATCTTTTTCCCCTCCATTGTCACCATCGGTTGAGGAATAATTGACCTTTCTACAAACCAAACTGTCGCACAAAAACAAGGTCCCCCTGACAGCCTGCTCTTAGACACTATACACCATGACATTTAGCATAAAAATGTAATCTCCTGAACCTGTGTGAGGAAAGTCACACGGTTGTTAATGGCAGAGTGTCACAGCTCACTGATTACCTGACATTCTCCTGGAGATGAATTACTCCACCTTTCACAAACCTCACTTCAGAAAGGGTTAAAGGAAAAAAAAACACTTTTATGGAATAGTGTGTTGATATAGTGTTGCATTGTGATGATATAGTATTGTTTTGTGGTCTGATGTGGTATAGTCTTTTGAAATGATGTGGTGTATTGTGGTGTTGTGGAGATGCAGTTTGGTGTGATTATATAGTGTTATGGTCTGGTGTGGTGTTGTAATATAACAGTTTGGTGTTGTGTTTTGGTGTTATACAGTGTGGTGTTGTGGTGTTTTGGTGTGATATACTGTTGTAGTGTTGTTATGTGTTATGGTATGATGTGGTGTTTTGTTTTGCTGTGATGGTATAGTGTTGTGGTGTTGTGTGGGGTTGTCATGTGTTTTTTTTAATGTGATGATCAGAACATGGTAATATTTAAACATTAACCTCTGCACCGAAGTCCAGAACATTCTCCATCAATAACAGCAGTGTTTTACTTTTCTTTATCCCATTTCTATCAGGTTAAAGGGCAACATTTCATGGTATTTGTAGGTTTTGGAATACATTTTGGAAAACATTTGCATATGTTGGAGTTCGTAGAAGTTAGTGTTTGATGCTGAATGTTGGTGTGTGATGGTGAATGTTGGTGTGCGATGCTGAATGTTGGTGTGTGATGATGAATGTTGGTGTGTGATGGTGATTGTTGGTGTGTGATGGTGATTGTTGGTGTGTGTGATGCTGAATGTTGGTGTGTGATGCTGAATGTTGGTGTGTGATGATGAATGTTGGTGTGTGATGCTGAATGTTGGTGTGTGATGATGAATGTTGCTGTGTGATGGTGATTGTTGGTGTATGATGGTGATTGTTGGTGTGTGATGATGAATGTTGCTGTGTGATGGTGATTGTTGGTGTGTGATGGTGATTGTTGGTGTGTGTGATGCTGAATGTTGGGGTGTGATGCTGAATGTTGGTGTGTGATGATGAATGTTGGTGTGTGATGGTGATTGTTGGTGTGTGTGATGCTGAATGTTGGTGTGTGATGGTGAATGTTGATGTGTGATGCTGAATGTCGGTGTGTGTGATGGTGAATGTTGGTGTGTGATGGTGAATGTTGGTGTGTGATGGTGAATGTTGGCGTGTGATGCTGAATGTTTGTGTGTGATGCTGAATGTTGGTGTGTGATGGTGATTGTTGGTGTGTGTGATGCTGAATGTTGGTGTGTGATGGTGAATGTTGATGTGTGATGCTGAATGTCGGTGTGTGTGATGGTGAATGTTGGTGTGTGATGGTGAATGTTGGTGTGTGATGGTGAATGTTGGCGTGTGATGCTGAATGTTGGTGTGTGATGGTGAATGTTGGTGTGTGTGATGGTGAATGTTGGTGTGTGTGATGGTGAATGTTGGTGTGTGATGCTGAATATTGGTGTGTGATGCTGAATGTTGGTGTGTGATGGTGATTGTTGGTGTGTGATGGTGAATGTTGGTGTGTGTGATGGTGAATTTTGGTGAGTGTGATGGTGAATGTTGGTGAATTTTGGTGAGTGTGATGGTGAATTTTGGTGAATTTTGGTGAGTGTGATGGTGAATTTTGGTGAGTGTGATGGTGAATGTTGGTGTGTGATGGTGAATGTTGGTGTGTGATGGTGATTGTTGGTGTGTGATGGTGAATGTTGGTGTGTGTGATGGTGAATTTTGGTGAGTGTGATGGTGAATGTTGGTGAATTTTGGTGAGTGTGATGGTGAATGTTGGTGTGTGATGGTGAATGTTGGTGTGTGATGGTGAATGTTGGTGTGAGTGATGGTGAATGTTGGTGTGTGTGATGGTGAATGTTGGTGTGTGATAGTGAATGTGATGGTGAATGTTGGTGTGTGATGGTGAATGTTGGTGTTTATTGAAATAAAATAAAATAGTTTTTCTTACTTCCTCTTTCTCTGCGCTCTGGAGATCTCGCCACTCCTCGGTCACATGACTGAAGTCCACCTTGTTCATGGGCACTTTGACGTCTCCGATTGCGTCGTGTTTGGAGAAACGGTCGAAATCATACACCGTCATAATCAGCGTCTTTCCTCCCAGCTCTGTGTAAGGAACCTGATGGAACAGAAATGCAAATATTCATATATTCATATACAGTATATTTATAAAACACTATATGGCCAAAAGTATAGATTTTAGACACCTGGCTCAACTTGGAGACCCCAAACCTTTTCCAACATGACAATGCCACTGTGCACAAAGCCAGCTCCATGAAGATCTGCTTTCCATGGGTTGGATTTGGTGGAAGATCTCTTGCTATAGAGCTTCAACCCTACTGAACATGATGAATGTAAACGCTGACTGCACCCTAGGAACCTCCTTACCTTCTCACCTTCATCAGGACCTGACTTTGGTAACTCCCTTGTAGCTGAATGAATCTTCACACAATCTAGTGGAACATCTTCCAAGAAGAGTGGAGCTCATTATAACAGTAACATGGAGATTTATTGTAGAATGAGATGTTCCAGATGTTTCGGTTTCTTTTGTGTTGCATGTAGTGTTCGATATGAACTTTGATATGAAGCCACTGATGGATGAGGAGCTGTTGGTTGAGCAGTTCTTTTACATCAGGGTTGTTCAGGAGTCCCAGAAAACCCAAAGAACTCAAAGTCACAGAGTAAAATGACCAGAAAGTAGAAATGAGGCAGATTTCACAGATTCGACATTTCGAGCCAAAAAAAAATAAAGATTTTTTAAATATAATTATTTAATCATCAATTTTTAAAAAATTAGAAACAAATAAACACAACATGAACTGATAAAAAAAACACGCAGCTCATTAGTGCAGCAAACTCTGAACACGACCGTGTTCACTACGTACAGAGTTTATTTCATAAACTGCAGAACTCAGAAGAAAGACTGGAAGTGAGAAACGGCGAGGACGAGACGAGACGAGACGAGACGAGACGAGACGAGACGAGACGACGTGGGAACTTGGATGTTTTTTCCTTTTCAGCATGCGGCGTGGTGCAATCAGGGTCGCAGCAGGTACACTCACCAACATGATTGCATTTCAGAGTCAGAGAAAATGACCATAAAGTCACACTGTGTGTGTGTGTGTGTGTGTGTGTGTGTGTGTGTGTGTGAGCCACGGCTCATCGGAGAACGCAATCAATGTTAAATCATCTCATTCCCACATCAGTATTCATAGAAAAGTGAGGAGTGCTCATTTCCAGGTCAACACGTCAGTTTTGTGTGTGTGTGTGTGTGTGTGTGTGTGTGTGTGTGTGTGTGTGTGGAAAAGGAAACTACCTGCTCTATGACATTACACACTAATCATATTGTAAAATTTGTCACTCACTCACTGGCCTTTTCTACTTGAAGGATAGAATAGTTAAGTGTGTGTGTTTGTGTGTGTGTGTGTGTGTGTGTGTGTGTGTGTGTGTGTGTGTGTGTGTGTGTGTGAGATAGAGCTGTTGGTCACAAACTGGTCAGGTGGAAAGAATCCGCTCTATTTAATAGAACTACATAACAGACTCTTGTTACCATGGTTACTATGGAGGAGGAGCTAATTATCCATGCATCTCCGTTAGCATGTTTGGAATCAGGGTTATCTTGAAGAGCTTTTCCTCAATAATGCTTGGACATCGTATCAGCCGTTAGCACAGTAAAGGAAGTCTTAATGTTTATTAAGTAATGTAAGAGAGGGCAAAGGGGGCGGGGCTTCAAATTGCTCAGGTATAATATCATCCACACTCACGTGTCAATCAGGACACATTTACCTCCTGGGATTTAACCTGGTTTACAGAACATCTATAAAATGGCATTGATTTTAATGATTAAAATAGAAACTATTGGTTTTAATGGAAATAGATTTGGTCATAATGGGAATTGTACTGGTTATAACGAGTATAATGGGAATTGACCCATTATACCATTAAGGACCTCTGGAGCACTGATGGTAATGATGATGGTTTCAGATGATGGTTTGTAATTAGATTTGTAGTGGAAACCATTAGAATGTATGTGATGGGTTCTGTTGTTTTTCAGGACACACCTCCTCCCAGGAGCACAAACTCCACCTCAAATTCCTGCTCATTAATCCAGACATGAACACAATCGTGAGATCTTACCTTAAAGGTGAACTGCTCGTTAAAAGTGGGGTTTAGGGTCTTCCTGTGCACTTTGGTCTCAAACTTCTTCTTCTTATCAGGTAGGAGGTAAACCTTCACGTAGGGGTCAGAAGTCCCGCCCATGTCCATGGCAGGAAGCTCTGCGGCCTGGATGATCCCGACTATGAGCTGAAGATCAGAAAGGTCACTTAGAAACCAGAACTCTGTTACTTTATAACACACAAATGGCAATCAGGATCTCTGAATACAATTCTGGAGAAGTTTTGGAGAATTCTTTCATAGCTGAGGACCTCCTGCTCTCCAGCAGATCATCTAAACCTAACACTGAATAATAATCAGCTTCAGCAGGAGGACCTTCACAGAGACGGCTTCAGGCAGGTGTTACATTACATTTATATTTACACTTCAAAATGACAAAAATCACAAAAAGTTCAATTTGTTTTAAAAGTTTTTTAAAAGATATTCAGGTTTTATTTTTAATGAAGACAAATAATATAATATCACTTCATTTTCCCTTTTATTCTGCTGTTATTACACATTAATAACGCGATTTCTTTAATTAATAATATTTAATCATTTCAATTCGATTCATATTAATATATATAATAATAACAACAACAACAAAAACAACAACAACAATAATAATAATAATAATAATAATATTAATCATCAAAACCCTTTTTACAAATCAGACTGAATTTTGGTCCATAAATGACAAAAAAACGTCACTATTATAAGATATTTTTAATACTTCTGATTATTTTTATTACTTTTTTTAAATAATCAGATTTTTATAACATTTTTGTCATTAAAACATTTTTAAAATAACCATGTAATCATTTAATTGTTTATAAATTCTATTTATGAATAATTTCATGTCATCTGTGTGGCTGCAGAAGGTTTTCATGCTGCTGTTTGACTCGACTGCAATTCTGTTTTACGTGAAATCTTTAGTAATGAGACGTTCGATGCTCCACTTCATCGTCACGTCAGAGTCGTTGCTTAGTGACTGTAAATATTTAATGCAGATTAGTTTCTGGTTGCCATGGCAGCGTACAGCCATCACTGCTAAAGTCTATATAAATTGATATAAGATATTGTCCAGCAGTTTGTGTGTGCGCTTCTGTGTGTGTGTGTGTGTGTGTGTGTG
>MU551689.1:13485-25985 GCA_024362625.1 Silurus asotus | reverse complement strand
ATAAAGATTAAAAATAGGACATGTTTGGTTAAAAGTCTGAGACTACATTTGACCAGTTTGGACCTTTTCTTGGTTTTGTCCTCACTCTCAGGTCCGTTTGGATAAAAGCATCTACCAAACAAATGGAATTCTGCTGAAAGGTTACTACGTTCCTTACGCATAATAACACAGTTACTTGATGAAACGCTATGAAAGACTTTGCCTGATCATCTGCTATCTTCTGTGATCTTTCCCTTGACCTTTTAAAAGCCCCGAGAAAGAAGTGCGATTTAAAAAAAAGAGTGTCTGTAGAATTTAAAGATCAGGCCGGTCATTGTGAAAAAGCTTTCTACATAATTTGTACGGCTAATGAGTCGAGTGGTATTTTCCCGCTGGACGAATTGTCAGAGTCGAAAGTTCAAGTGGATGAAATGAAGGGTTGCGACTACAAAACCTACATCCAAACAGCTCCAACAACATTCAGAACCCCCCCAAAAAACCCTCAATCAGAAATCAATGTGGTTCAGCCTCGTCCAAGCGTAACCCAAGTGCTTTAGAGTCATTCATGTGTAGATATTTAGAGGTATATATGTGCGTACTCAGAGTTACACACATATATAGTGCAGATAGACATTAATGCAGAATTACACATTTCTCACTAAGGCTTTAATTCAAGAGGCTAAACAATATCATCGCAGCAGGCTAAAGAAGATCCAACAGCAATTAGGAACCTACCGCCAGTGCCAATCCCGAATAGTCATCAAAACACAGATAAGGAAGGACATAGAAGGAAGAAACACAAATTAAAACACACCGCACAAACACACAGGGCAAAACACATGTGTATGGAAACTCCAGGAGAAATGACCAAGCTCTTACTCTAACACGCATTACAGTCACAACGATTATCGCTCATGATGTCAATGTGAAAAGTGTAGCTCTGATTTAGTGTGGGTTTTGGTTCCAATAATATCTTCAACCTTGTTTACTTCCTCTTGGCTAAAATAGGCAAACTCCTAAATTTACATAATCTTACATTTATTAAGCCGAAACTTTACAAATTCAGAGTCCTCCCAAAAAATCATCCTCAAAGACCCCAATCATTCCAAGGAAAATAATTTCCCCCCAAAAAACTTATATCCTTAAAATCCAGAATCTTTACAGGGTCCTGTAATTCCAGTGCCCTAAATCTTCAAAGTTCTAAATTCTTCAACAATCCTAAAATTATTAAAAACCCCATAAATCCTCAAAATCATGAATCGCTCCAGGGCCCTATGTTCTTCAACTCCCTACAAAGTCCTGAATCTTTCTAGGGAACAACATTTCAAACCCCAAAATATATTTTCTATCTTCCCACATCCTTAAAACTCTGAATTCTTTCAGGACCCTACATTCCCCCAAAAAACTTATCCTTAAAAAGATGAATCCTTACAAGGTCCTGTATTCCCAATGCTCGAAAACTTCACAGTCCGGCCCTATGTTCTCCAACTCCCTACAAAGTCCTGAACCTTTCTAGAGAACAAAATTTCAAACCCCAAAATATATTTTCTATCTTCCCACATCCTTAAAACTCTGAATTCTTTCAGGACCCTACATTCCCCCAAAAAACTTCACAGTCCTGAATCCCTCAACGATCCTATAATTAAAAGCCCTTAAATCCTTAAAGACCTGAATCCTTCCAGGGTACTGAATTTCCCAAAACTTTAAGGCCTTAAAGTCCTAAATATTTAAAGACTTGAATCCTTTTAGGACCGTGTATTCCCTAATAGATTAAACACTAAACTCATCTTTAAAGTTCTGAAGGTTCAGGGTTCTATATATTTCCAAATGCCCTACATCCTCAAAATCCTGAATCCTTCCTGCTCCGATATTCCCAGAGTCCTTGGATGTCTTTAAACCAGTATTGGAACTCAATTAATGTTCTTGACAAAGACGTGTTTAATTAAATACCATCAATGCCAATGTGTGTGTGAATTTTAAAAGTGTGTGTCCTCAATTGCTGGATCTGAGTTAAAGTGATTCCAGGCCTCCCGACTTCTTACACGGCAAATGAAGGCGACGTTGTCATTTATTCATTTAAAAGTGTGTCGTAGAATGTGTTATACGTCAATTAGTATGCAAAGCGAGGTCAGAGTGCCGCTGTTACAATTTACGCTATAATTTGCGAGTGCGTTGTTAAGAAAGGGGGCGAGCCTCGTTATTGCTCTCACTCCCCCAGCACTAATTAGCTACTGTCATTTCTCCGGGTCGATCCCACTTCATAGTATAGCAATAATTATATGCAGCACTATAAAAGAAAGAAAGAAAAAACCCAAACAGAAAGGTACAGAACGTAAAGATGTATATGTTTAGCTAACAGAAAGCAGGCTTGTTACTCTTTTTGTGCCATTTACCATGCCAGGGTTTCAATCCTGTAATTAAAGTCAGCAGTCAAGCATTAAGACATTGGATTTTTTTTCTCAGTGCATTTTCGAGAGCAGATTTCATCTAAACACTTTCAAATAGCATTAAAATACATGTTATTGATAGAAAACGCTAGAAGAACTTGTCCTCATGCATGATTATAACAAGGCAAAGCCGGATGCACGACGCTGCGAGAGTGTGTGTGTTTACCTCCGTCTTGGTTCCGTCCATCACGTCCTTCATGTTGATGGCGTTCTTGCCCTTGTCCTTGCCCTTTTTCTTGTTCTTCTTCTTGAATATCCACTTTTTGCAGATGCAGAAGCAGCAGGACAAAACGAGGACCACGGCCACGAAGGCAATGGCCACAATGGCCCATGATGGCACTGCAACGGGGAAAGAAAAGTCAATGTCAGGATAAAATCATGTCAGGAGTTTCTGTGTTCTCAGTTCACATGTCTTGATCTCCAAATATAAGGTTTTCAGCCTTCTGTTCCTCAGTGACTTTGTCTCAAAGCTCCAATGTTTTCAAAAGATTATTTCTCCAAGTGCCCATGTACCCAGGGCTTAATGTTCATCAGTTCCTATGCCCCAAGTCCACGAGGTTCTCAGGACCATGTTCCTAAGTTCCTACTTTACCAGGGTTCTGTGTTGTGAAGGTTAGATGTTCTGACTGTTAGAAGACCTATTCAATTTCCTATGTTCTTAGGATTCAAGTTCCTCTGACTTCATAGTTGTTCCGAGGGCAGGTTTTCAGAATCCCATTCCCAGGTTCCTTTGTTTTTTAGGGCTCTATGATCTGAACATATTGTACACTCTGTTTTTAGGGCACTCTCTTCCTCTTCCTATGGTCAAAGGATCATGTTTCCGAATTCCTAAGCTCCTAGGGAACAAAGGAACCACTAGTTTATTAGGATTCTCACCATCAGATGTCACCAAGACCTAAAGTGTTGTCCTCAGTTCTTTAGTTCAAAGTTCTTCTTTGCATGATTTAACATTCTCAGGCTTTCTAAATATTTTCCTTTTTTAATGTTTTACTAGAGTCATGTGGAACCTGATATTGTTAAATTTTATTAAATAAAAGTCAAAGATCACACATCTGAATAAATGTGATGTAAGATATAGTAAGTGTGAGCCAAAATGGCTCCAATAAAAAGAAGATCACCAGATATTTCTGGGTCCATAATTTAATTTTGTTTGGAATGACTGTAGCTGTAGGATAATGTTTACTAGCCTGAGCACTGCAATGTAGCGCCTAGCGAATGGAACCTGGGCCACAATAACAGAGGAGTTGTTTCTGAGTAAGGTTTAGCCTGGGACTAATGTGTGTAGCTGTACACAACATAATGTCCATTAAGATTAGTGTTTCCGTTAAGCGACTAGCATTGGAGCCAGAGCCAAAGTGATTTATGTTGGTTCATTCTTGGGCTTCTTTTTATCCTCGTTTCATCGGCTTGGTTTGGAGTGGTTTCAGCATTAAGCGCTCTGCATTTGAACCAAGATAGCTGCCATTATAAATTTGTAAGCAGTCCACCAAACCCCACTCTGCATTATTTTCTTTAAAAGCAATTTTCCTGAGCTGCGTTATTTTGCGCTTTGTAGTGCTGCATCGCTTCTGAGTCAGAGAGGAAGCGGTGTTCGGTCTGCTGCTAACAGCACTTTGATCAATAAAAAGAGAAGATGTTGCCGTCTAGACAGGAGCCGCTTAATGATCTCGACACGAACAGAGACGTTTAAACACTCGAGCGAGTGCCCTCGGCCAATTTAGCAAGAATAACAAATGTCTGCTTCGGCCAGGAGGAACCTTTTCAGGATCCTGACACTGTTGTGCCAATCACCGGCGGTGGAGGGTTTATTTAATCAGCCGCTGAGGTGTTTGTCCTAAATGAGTCTTTCCTCTTGAGGTAGGAAAATTTCCAGAAATGTCATTCAACCGAGAATAAAGTAAAGCCTACACAGGAGAGTGGAGAGAAAGTTCTGCTTTTCCACACCCCTCATCAGCCTCTAACAATAGAACCATCGACTCCAGACAGGAAGTAAACACTATTCAGGGTCCGTCTTTGACTAAATACAGCTTACAGCTTTAGCTTGCTCTGACAGGCGAAGACACGCCGCTGTCCTCCTCTGCACGGAGACAGGACTAACAGCCTCCTGCCAAACGCAGGAGACACTTTTGAGCTAAAAGCAGCCGTGTTCTTTATGTTCTCCAAACTCGCTACAGACGCTCGAGACGCGCCTCCGCATGCGGCACGATTTTTTTTTTTTTTTGTGGAAGAAAAACCTTTCACAGAAGTGTTACAGTAATTACACCTTCTACTTTCGAAACACCATGCACCTAAAGATCTAGGGGTCTTCTTCTCATGAGGATGGATAGAACACACTCCTCCAAACAAACCTGCCACATTTCCTATTCATTCTTTCATGAAAGTAGTGAAGGATGGTTTGTTTGCAGTATGAACATATGAGCTTCATATGAACCCAAACACACCCACTTTAAAGGAATGATCACTTTATGGATGGTTCTGGTTGTCGCTAATAGCAGCTATAACTCATCGTTCCCTCACTGGCTTCTGACCCTAAAAACCCACTGGAACTAGAGACTCTGTCCATAAATGCTACATAAACACATTTCTCCTTTCTCACTCATCAGAACGTCCGCTGTACGCCTCCCTGTGAAGGTGCTGTTGCTATAGAAACGATAACGTATCAGACTGAGGGAAATCATTTAATCGGTGGTCCTCAAACTGAGACACGGGCGGAGCGACTACCAGTGTTACTGTGGGGATGATTTTAAATGTGGTTATTTGACCTCCTAATGCTGGATCAGTTTATTTGTTCTGCCCCCTACAGACACGTAAGCGCCACTTTTTTAGCTTATTAAAAAATCATCATTACTATCAAAATTTCTTTTTTTAGATTCATTACTGTTCAAAACATTGACTTATGTATGCATGTGGTTGGTGGGTGAATCGGACAAATAATTAGAATACGTTAATAACTAGCGGTTGATAGTGGATTTTACCGATACGGATAGCTACGTTCGCCGATACCGAATAATCAACCGAGAGTTTCTAAAATAGATACTGCATAAAAATCAAACATAGTATTGCATGTGAAATAGCTCTGAACCTTATTACAAAAAAAAAAATAATTACCATATTGAATCATGAAAATGTGCTAAATTTGAATATTTCCTGAATAAACATTTATTTAATGAATAAATAATAAATAATAAATCGAGCACTCGCTGTGCAGCGTGCAGTCTCACAGTTTAGTTTAAAGCCAAAGTTTATGATTAAATACAGATATACTGTTATAAGTAAAACAGATTGAAAATGTACACAATATGTCTCTGGCATTGTTCCAAATGTAGAGCGGGACATAGTTTGGGGACCCTTGCAGTAGGTAAAGAAAACACATCAACACCCCCTGACCAATCACAATCCAGAAATTGAACTATTCTATACAACTACACAATGACGCAGCAGCATCTGACATGACAGAACATCCTGAAAAGGTTTTTTTTTCTCTTTTTGTCATTTTCTGAAAGAAAGTTTTTTTCAATTCCAATTTTAGACAGTTGATATATTTCGGTCATCAGGAAGAGAAGTTAGCGTGCTCTCTGGAGGATGAGCTTTGCTAGTGTTTTCCCTCAGACAGCTCTGGCAAACAGAGGGAGAACGAGGCGAGAAAAGAAGAAAAATCAATGCACTGTTGACAAAATCGATGTGAGCTCTCCTGCGAGGAAAAACAGTGAGCGATGGTCGAAAGGAACGCGCCGCTGGCTGGATCGCAGCATCGGCCCTGTGATGGATGAGGGGATGAAGGGAGGAGCGGATGACAAGGTGCTGGTGCACTCAGTCTCTTCTCCTGATAATGGGGTTTATAACTTTAGAGTAGATTTTACTGAAGAGCCGAGGAGGAATTTCAGACCTGAGAGATCATGCGATTTTGATTCTAGTGTAAATAATGGTTGAGGAAAAGGTCAATGCTAATTCTGCACCGCGTCCCCGTGGGAAGAGCAGGACGCCAGAGATCCCACACTGAACAGCACAAAAGAATTGATGAACGCGGGGTTTCAGTTTATCTGGCTAGTATTTTTTCTCTTCTTTTGCTAGCTTTCTTTTCTTTCCCTCGCTAGTTTCTGTTCACTAGCGTTATTTTTAGTGTAATGAGCTTTATCTGATGTAGCGTTCTAGTTTTGATCTTCACTTAGAAGGTTCTTTCTTCACCTGGTTTAGTTTAAGTCTTTCTTCCACTAGCTAACTTTATTATTTCCATATGAACATTGTGTTGTGTATAGCGACATTAAAACAGCAGGAGATTTAGAGAGACGCGAGCTGAGGACGAGGCTGTGTCCTCTCTGTCCTCCGTCTAACAGAAATCAGCTTTAGAAAACATTTCTGAGATTCAGGAGAATAAAGATGATTTCTTCAGATTTTTCGAGCAGAAGGAAAGAGAAACGGAGCAGCAGGGTGTATTCTCAGCCCCGTGGCTCGCTCATGTCCGGCCCTGAGACGAATAAAAAAAAGGCAGAATCACAAAGCCGTCTCTTTAACAGCTGGAAATCAGGAGCCATTCTGAATGTCACTGCTGTCAATCAAAGCATTTCCTCAGAGAAGCAATCCATCAGTCCATAATTACCCATCTGCCCCTCTGATTCATCACTCTCACCTCTCCATCTCTCTCTCTCTATCTCTCCTTTTCAAAATTCTCCTCTCCATTCCTCCACCTCCATTCTTCCATCTCTCCATCTCTCATGTCATTGACCCACCACTACACATCTGCCCCCTTTATTTATTACCCCACATCTGCTCTCATCACATCCACCCCCCCCCCCCCCCCCCCCCCCCATCTTCTCCTTGTATTCATCACCACACTCACTGTCCTTCACCATATTCACTACATATTTCAGAACTAAACACCAGGAAACACCATCAATAAATGTTTGGAACTATTTGTTTATACACGTCACAGACTTCGGCCTCATATTTATTTATTCCCAACTGCAATCTGAATAAATACTTTACATGTGCAGCACCTTCATATTTTACCAGATCAATAATGTGTACATTTTAATGTTTTACATTTAATTTTTATGCACCTTTAAGACTGAAACATTTGCAATGACAAAATATTCTAATCTAATCTAATCTAATCTAATCTAATCTAATCTAATCTAATCTATTGTCATTCATTTGCTAGCTTTGTCTTTCATGTTCTTCATCTGATTGCCAGTGTTTTTTACCTCTATCAGATGGACAGGGCAGAGGGGTACTAAGACTTTGTGTGGGTGATATGATACTCTGGTATTTATCTATAATGCAGAATGTGGACATGTTTTTCTGTCCCTGATCAGATCAGGAACTTGAGACCGACAACCTGGAACAGACTGTTACTGAGCGCTGAGTGAACACCGTTATAATAAACCGATGGGATGATGTTGGGATGAATTGCCCCGGGGTGATGATCTGATGAGAACATCTCCAGTTTGTTGTTCTTATTCTCCAAAGTGTTTTGTTTCAGTCTGATTCAGATTTTTTTGGAAGCTGAAGGAAATGGAATGGCGTTAAGACAATCGTTTAAGAGCGCACGTCTCCGGCTGAACCCTCAGCATTGTAGAGCTGTAAAACAGTCAGAGGATCTCCTTCATCACCGACATGTCACTCATAAAGACACTTTTGTGTTTCTTAATTAAAAGCGCCCGAGTCCCTGAAAGCAACTGAAGCGTTCGCTAATTAACTCCATTGTGCGAGTGTGTGTTTTCCCGTGAGAGAGCGCCACGCAAGGATGTGCTTCCATCTGAAACGCCGCTTATCTCTTGTTCGACCACACACACACACACACACACACCCACACACACTCAGTGGGAATGCATAGATGTGTTTCACAGTTGGATTCGCATCCTCGGCCAACTCAAAGCGTCTCCCTAAAACATCGTCCTGCTGTGTCCCAAATAAATCTCCACTCGTATCCTCAAGGACACACACACACACACACACACACACACACACACACACACACACACACACACACACACACACACAGAGAAATCGGTGTCTGTGAACAGTGTGCTATCCGGGTTTATCTCGTCTGTCCAATCGGATGTGATGGCTGAAGAATAGAAGATGGTCGTTCTTCTCCTCAGGTTTGACGTCTGTCTGAAAAATGTTTCTGACATTTGAGACAAAAAAATAAAGCAGGAGATTCGTTTTGACATAAAGCTCCTTAACGTCATCGTATGAAATTTCATTCTTTTTGTGTCTGAAATTGTAAAAAGATTAAATTCTAAAAGACGATTTGCTGCTTGAAAGACAGAAAATAAAGGTGAGAAAAAAAATCTGCACCTGGTGTCAAGAGAAATGTTCCGATCGAGACTCAACTCATCCTTTATTGTGACAGATTGCTGGTGGTCAATTAACCCCAGCATAAAGACGTTATACAGCACACACACACACACACACACACACACACACACACACACACACACACACACACACAGTGTCCATCCTCTTCAAACTTTAATAAACACTGCCATTCACCATTACACACCCTAATGGATAATAAGAATGTCGGTGTGTGTGATGGTGAATGTTGGTGTGTGTGATGGTGAATGTTGGTGTGTGTGATGGTGAATGTCCGTGTGTGTGATGGTGAATGTCCGTGTGTGTGATGGTGAATGTTGGTGTGTGTGAATGTCGGTGTGTGTGATGGTGAATGTCGGTGTGTGTGATGGTGAATGTTGGTGTGTGTGATGGTGAATGTCCGTGTGTGTGATGGTGAATGTTGGTGTGTGTGATGGTGAATGTCAGTGTGTGTGATGGTGAATGTCCGTGTGTGTGGTGGTGAATGTCCGTGTGTGTGATGGTGAATGTCGGTGTGTGTGATGGTGAATGTCCGTGTGTGTGATGGTGAATGTCTGTGTGTGACATGGTGAATGTTGGTGTGTGTGATGGTGAATGAGGGTGTGTGTGATGTTGAATGCTGGTGTTTGGTGTGTGAAGTTCTCATTACTGAAATCATGGAGCTCCTGTTGAAGACAGAAGTTGTTGTTTTGCTCTCTGTGATCGTTCCTTTTCAATCGTGAAACTACTCTAGAAATAATTTAATTTCCAGACAGGGTTGAGAGATGAACTGCTGGTATTCGTGTTATTGAGCAGGAGATTCTCAGTGTTCCTCACTGTGTGAGATTTAACAAGCATGAAATTAACACAAATTGAAGCTTTAGTAAAAAATGCAGTGTAAAATTTGCTGAGGTCAGATGGACACTCGCTCTCGCGCTGTGTAATAGAGAGCTTGGCTTTTTTTTGTCTTTATTATTTAGGATAATTGTGGTTGAGTGTGTAATAACGGCTCGGGTTGGATCTGCGCTGAGAAGTTAATCATTATTGGCTGATCCGAGCTTCAAGCTCAATCACAGAAATATGAGAGAATTGTTAAACACAAGCAGATAAAAAAGTTTATTAACATTAAATAAATGTCAAACACCATCAAACACCTTACAACAACTACTCTCTGTCCTGTCTGTCTTCAGCAAATACCACATCTAAACACTGCATCAGTGGATCATAGCTGGATGAGGTTGCTGGAGATCTCTACAATGCCATTTCTCAAACTCAGGTTCATCCCAGGGTGAAGCATTAGAATGGTGTAAGGTCTCACACGAGGCCATGGTCATTTCCAGCCCTGAGGAGTTTTTGGTGTTTGCAGATTAAAACTGACTGAATGGATCAAAATAACACTTCATTTTCATTACGCATTTTAGATACGACTCGATACACAAACACTTCTGCTGCTCCGAATCACACACACAGAAAAAGTGGTGCCAGAAGATCACATTTATTAACATGAGGTTTAATAAATAGATTAAATACCAATACTGAAGCTGTTTGAGTGAAATCCTGGTGCTGATGGGGCAGTGAGGAAGGTAATATCCAGACCAACACAGCCTCCTGTAATGCGTTTAGAGAACACAGTAATCCCGCGCTACTGCTCCGGCTGCTAACACCACATTGAGATTCTGTTTGAAATGGTTTTCATTTGGCAGCAAACATGTCGATAATTCCATCATTTCTTGTGTCTGGAATGCGATATTGTGTTAAATGTGAACACACACTGGTGTAAACACACTGAACGTGACTGCGAGGCTGCAAACCAAATCTCAATCCATTACAAGTTATTGATCTGTGTAAGAGTCGGGGGATGGGAACATTCTGAACCTGACTTCCAAACTCGGAGGATCTGATCATAAATAATGAAATGATCAGAAATCTGCATTCTGATGTAGAGCAGCAGTGAGGACCGAGCCGTGAGAAGATACAACTCCATCTACTTCTCACGTCTACATGATCAGGATTATATCATTGTTGGAGTTTTCTTCTGATCAGAAGGACAAAAGGACAGATAGATAGACGGACAGAGAGACAGAAGGACAGAGAGGCAGATGGACAGAGAGACAGATAGGCAGATAGACAGATGAATAGACAGAGAAGAAAATAATCAAGAAGATAGACAGACAGGTAGACGGGTAGAAATAGGGAAGATAGGCAGATGGCAGATATAGAGGCAGATAGACAGACAGAAAGGCACATAGAAAAATTAACAGATAGACAGATGGAGAGATAGACAGATGGAGAGACAGACAGATGGAGAGATAGACAGACGGAGAGATAGACAGATGGAGAGATAGACAGACGGAGAGACAGACAGATGGAGAGATAGACAGACGGAGAGATAGACAGATGGAGAGACAGACAGATGGAGGAATAGACAGACGGAGAGATAGACAGATGGAGAGATAGACAGACGGAGAGATAGACAGATGGAGGGATAGATAGACGGAGAGATAGACAGATGGAGGGATAGATAGACGGAGAGATAGACAGATGGAGAGACAGACAGACGGAGAGATAGACAGAGAAGACCAATAGATAAGAAGATAGATGGCCATCTGCTGCTTGTTAGTCACATCTCAGATAGCTTTAGGGATGGAGTGTGTAAATTGGGAAGCTGTTGTGATTGAGTGTGTGTGTGTGTGTGTGTGTGTGTGTGTGTGTGTGTGTGTGTGTGTGTATCAGGTGCACTGGTACCTGTCTGTGTGATTTTGCACAGCCGTGTGTGTGACGGCTGCCGTGAACAGAAAGTGACTGTTAGTCAGGAGAGACACAGATGAGTCCCTGCTGAATATTTATGTGCTTCACCACAACATGTCTCTGCGCCGAGACGCAGCGAGAAGAAGCAGATCTTTCCAGTGAATTTCTCTCTCACACTCCCACAGTTACAGAATAAATAAACAACTCCGGTTTCTCACGCAGCTTCCCAGAGCCACCTTCTCCTGTCTTCTGTTCCATCTCACCACCACGTACACCACTCACAGACCTCGAGCTGATCTCACTAACATCTCACTGCAGCCACCACAACGCTTAGAGACACCTGACCATAACATCTCATTCCACATGTAGTCTCCACTCATATTCAGATTCCGCATGTCCAATAGGGTTGGAGCTCTATAGAGAAGATCTTCCACATCTTCCAAACCCTGGAATCAGATCTTCATGGAGCTGCTTTGTGCACAGGAGCACTGACACGCTGGAACAGGTTTGGGTCTCCTAGTTCAAGTGAAGGACCACATGTGGCTGGACGTGTAAATCTGAGGTTTGGGGAAACTGGTGGAATTTTTGGACTGCGGCAGAATAATTGCTGTGGAGTATTGAGTGTGTGTGTGTGTGTGTGTGTGTGTGTGTGTGAGTGTGAGTGTGTGTGTGTGTGTGTGTGTGTGTGTGTGTGTGTGTGATGGAGTTGGGAGACTAAAACAGTAATTTAAGGCACTATAATGGAGTGGCTCTTGGCTCGCTGTAGGAAGGAGGTTTATCCGACTGAGGCCGAACACCAACCCTTTATTTTAGAGTTGTGTACAGTAAAGCAACATGATCATTAATGTGTGTGTGTGTGTGTGTGTGTGTGTGTGTGTGTGTGTGTGTGTACAGTGCTAACATGAGTGGAAACTCTGCCCGTATCAGTAAACACATCAGTGCTCAGTCACAGCTAGAGAGAGAGAGAGAGAGAGAGAGAGAGAGAGAGAGAGAGAGAGGGAGAGAGGGGGGGGGGGAGGGGGGGGGAGG
>MU551689.1:0-13402 GCA_024362625.1 Silurus asotus | reverse complement strand
GAGAAAAAGAGAGAGAGAGAAAGAGAGAGAGAGAGAGAGAGAGAGAGAGAGAGAGAGAGAGGGGTGGAGTGTTAGCAAATTAAATGAATGCTGGAGCTGTGCAATGTGAATCACAAGGACACTGCAAACTCTCTCTCTCTCTCTCTCTTTCTCTCTCTCTCTCTCTCTCTATATATATATATATATATCTTTTCTGTATTTGTCTTTCTCCATCTCCCTCTCTTTCTTGCTCTCCATCTGTCTCTCTGTCTCTATCCATCTCTCATATCTACACATCCCTTGCTCTCTCTCTCTCTTGTACACCTTTGTAACCCCCTGTCTGAGGTATAATGTATGCATGTGTCACTGTATATGTGTGTGTGTGTGTGTGTGTGTGTGTGTGTGTGTGTGTGTGTGTGTGTGTATTTCAGACTCACGTGGTATTTTGTTGAGTTCGTTCATGAACTTGTCCTTGAGTTTAGAAAAAGCCTCATCTTTGGGCGCGGCTGCTCCAGGAGAGGACGACTCGGTGCCGTTAACCCGAACCTCCGGTGCAGCACTCGGCACCGGATTCCCCACTAACGCCTCCCGCCGACTCATCACTACAGTCTACAGCCAGACACGTGCTGAGAGACAGACAGACACACAGACACACACAGACAGGATGAGATTCTACGCAGAGTCATATTTATGTGTCACTTAAATGATTCAGTTATTTGACTCCTCTGACTCTTCTGGGCTGCTGGATACAATCCTACTGATATTACTGAATAAAAGGGGTGGGGCTTATAGTCAAGCAATCAATTAAGTGTGCTCATTAAAATATTAGGCCGCACCCATTTCATAGAACCTGGTGTCAGATCGCTGAAAAAACTATTTCCCTCCTGATTGTGTCAGTCGCTGATCTTTATGACTTTATGAGTTTTTCTCCATCTGCTTCAGTCTGTTATTATTCACAATGAGAGGGGGACAATTACAAACGAGAGGAGAGAGAGAGAGAGACACCCTATTCACTATAGAGTCCACATAAACACCAGTGCACTGTGGGCGTGTCCCAAACCACATACACAATCTATACATTAATAAATACAGTGTGTGTGTGTGTGTGTGTGTGTGTGTGTGTGTGTGTGTGTGTGTGTGTGTGTGTCATAAACAGGATTTAATTAGTGTTAGGGGTGAAGTGTTTACACAGCTGACTTTATACACTCTTTCATTCAGGTGTATATAAATGAATAAAGTGAGAGAGAGAGAGAGAGAGAGAGAGAGAGAGAGAGAGAGATATGAAAAATAAGACAATAATAAGACAAATAGATGATAGAAGACAGGAAATGGAATAAACGAGGGCAATATAGATGGATATAGATAGACAGATAGATAGAGAGAGGGATGTGATGAAGAGATAGACAGAAAGATGGAGAGAGGAATGTTATAGAGAGATGCAGAGAGGGATGTAATGGAGAGATGGAGAGAGGGATGTGATGGAGAGATGAAGAGAGGGATGTGATGGAGAGATAGACAGAAAGATAGAGAGAGGAATGTGATAGAGAGATAAAGAGAGGGATGTGATGGAGAGATGGAGAGAGGGATGTGATGGAGAGATAGACAGAGAGATATAGAGAGGAATGTGATAGAGAGATAAAGAGAGGGATGTGATGAGGGATAGAGAGAGGGATGTGATAGAGAGAGGGATGTGATGGAGAGATAGAGAGAGGAATGTGATAGAGAGATGAAGAGAGGGATGTGATGAGGGATAGAGAGAGGGATGTGATAGAGAGAGGGATGTGATGGAGAGATAGAGAGAGGGATGTGATGAGGGATAGAGAGAGGGATGTGATAGAGAGAGGGATGTGATGGAGAGATAGAGAGAGGAATGTGATAGAGAGATGAAGAGAGGGATGTGATGAGGGATAGAGAGAGGGATGTGATAGAGAGAGGGATGTGATGGAGAGATAGAGAGAGGGATGTGATGAGGGATAGAGAGAGGGATGTGATAGAGAGAGGGATGTGATAGAGAGAGGGATGTGATGGGGAGATAGAGAGAGGGATGTGATGGAGAGATAGAGAGAGGGATGTGATGAGGGATAGAGAGAGGGATGTGATAGAGAGAGGGATGTGATAGAGAGAGGGATGTGATGGAGAGATAGAGAGAGGGATGTGATGGAGAGATAGAGAGAGGGATGTGATGGAGAGAACAGCAGGAGGTTTGAGGGTGATCAGGACTGACAGCAGCTCCTGGTGACATGTTAAATTATTCGTTTGGGACGTGGGCGGCCAAGCGGCATTCTGGGAATGTGGAGGAGGACGAGTGTGTGTGTGTGTGTGTGTGTGTGTGTGTGTGTGTGTGTGTGTGTGTGTGTGTGTGTGAATTGTCGAAATTGTGCTAATGTGCACCTGTACAGTTTAAATTCTCTCACGGTGAGACAGATTTTTACATTAAAAACTCAGAGAGCTGTAATTACACACACACACACACACACACACACATACACACACACACACACACACATACACACACACACACACACACACACACACACACACACACAAGCACACACTCAAGGACAAAAGAAAGTGGCTCTTCATTAAGTGTGTGATGTGAGTATAATTATTACCTGCCTGTGCTAATGAGCATCAAGGTGCTACAGAAAGATCCATCAAACACTCTCCTTTAAACACCTACACTCTCCATCACACACCTACACTCACTATCACACCTACACTCTCCATCAAACACCTACATTCACTATCACACCTACACTCTCCATCAAACACCTACATTCACTATCACACCTACACTCTCCATCAAACACCTACACTCACTACCACACCTACACTCTCCATCAAACACCTACACACTCCATCACACCTACACACTCCATTAAACACCTACACAATCCATTAAACACCTACACTCATCATCATCAATCTACACTTACAAACAACTACACTCTCCATCACACCTACACACTCTAATAAACACCTACACTCTTCATCTCACCTACACTCTCCATCACACCTACACACTCTAATAAACACCTACACTCTCCATCACACCTACACACTCCAATAAACACCTACACTCTTCATCTCACCTACACTCTCCATCACACCTACACACTCTAATAAACACCTACACAATCCATCACACCTACACAATCCATTAAACACCTACACTCTCCATCACACCTACACACTCTAATAAACACCTACACTCTCCATCACACCTACACACTCCAATAAACACCTACACTCTTCATCTCACCTACACTCTCCATTAAACACCTACACTCTCCATCACACCTACACTCTCCATCACACCTACACACTCTAATAAACACCTACACTCTCAATCACACCTACACACTCTATTAAACACCTACACTCTTCATCACACCTACACACTCCATTAAACACCTACACTCTTCATTACACCTACACACTCCAATAAACACCTACACTCTTCATCTCACCTACACTCTCCATTAAACACCTACACTCTCCATCACACCTACACTCTCCATCACACCTACACACTCTAATAAACACCTACACACTCTAATAAACACCTACACTCTTCATCTCACCTACACTCTCCATCACACCTACACACTCTAATAAACACCTACACTCTCCATCACACCTACACACTCTAATAAACACCTACACTCTCCATCACACCTACACACTCTATTAAACACCTACACTCTTCATCACACCTACACACTCCATTAAACACCTACACTCTTCATTACACCTACACACTCTATTAAACACCTACACTCATCATCATCAATCTACACTTACAAACACCTACACTCTCCATCACACCTACACACTCCAATAAACACCTACACTCTTCATCACACCTACACTCTCCATCTCACCTACACTCTTCATTACACCTACACACTCCATTAAACACCTACACTCATCATCATCAATCTACACTTACAAACACCTACACTCTCCATCACACCTACACACTCCAATAAACACCTGCACTCTTCAACTCACCTACACACTCTATTAAACACCTACACTCATCATCATCAATCTACACTTACAAACACCTACACTCTCCATCACACCTACACACTCCAATAAACACCTGCACTCTTCATCTCACCTACACACTCTATTAAACACCTACACTCTTCATCATCCATCTACACTTACAATCAAACACCTTCACTCTCATTGAAATACCTACACTCTCCATCAAACACCTACACTCTCCATCTCACCTACACTTTCCATCAAACACCTACACTCTCTATAAAACATTTACACTCTACATTAAACACCTGGTGGAGACTAGATGCACTAGATGTCGTGTGTTAGGGTAAGCACGTGTGTGTGTGTGTGTGTGTGTGTGTGTGTGTGTGTGTGTGTGTGTGTGTGTGTGTTTGTGAGTTGTGTTTAAACAAGGATTTGAAGCACAAACGATTCTTTGCCAAAATGATGTGTTTAAAGTCAGCACTTTGCCTTTAAACACCTTCTTCAAGCTGCTACTGGATGATTCATATCTCACACACACACACACACACACACACACACACACACACACACACACACACAAACACACACACACATTACAAGGCTCCAGTGAATAAAAACATGAATAAGCAGAGAGAGATGAATCTCGTGTTGTGATCTGATGCTTGGATCGATTCTGTTTTCAATCACAAACAAAAACTTCTGAACATGTGGTGACGTGACGTTTTATTTCGCTGGAATACAGAAACACTGCCGGTGTAACGACCCCCAAAATTCACGATTCAGTTTGTACGTCCATATTTAAGTCATGATTCAGTACAATGTTGGTACAGTTGGGGGAAGAAATGCAAAACATTCATTTCTTTTTTGTTTTTTTTCTTAAGGCAGTTTAATATTGATAACTTTAATGAACATCAGTTAAAATATTAAAAAAAAAATGTTTAATAAAATTCCTTGTTGGGTAAATCATAAATAAAATAAGAGTTTATTACATTTTACTAAAATGAAATATATTAAATACAATAAATGTAATTAATGCAATACACTTTTTATTCTATTGATTCAATTAAATATTTGATTAAATTGGCACAAAACAAATCAAATAAAATAAAAAAAATATATAAAATAGTTGAAAAATGTGTTAGACCCTATGTAGGTAATACAGATATGTGTGTGTGTGTGTGTGTTTTACATTTAATATTTATTTTCTAAAGATGTATTATTATTTCTGCAGACTTTAACAAACGTTTTCTTTCCTTCCATCCTTCATTCATTCATTCACTCTCTTAGTATGTGACATTGTGGGGATTTTCTCCTTTCAGGAAAAATTCTTGACGCTGAATAAAAACATTTCACTCATTTACTCATTTATTTATGTTTTACAGCACACTGCAAATCGTATTTCCGTTATGCAGTGTGTTTCTACAGTGACACTGCGCTAACGTTAGTCTCTCTTTCCTGCCATTGTTGTGTTTTATACGTTTAATTATAGTTATTGTTGAAAATGGTGAAACTGCGCTCAAAGTGCGAGGCGACGACTAAACAAACTTGCGGTCCGTCATTTAACACGTTCCTGAGGGAACTCAGATTTAAACTCTGTTCCGCACGGAAAAAAGGATTGTATTCGGTACACGTGTACTGAAACGTGTACTGAAATACATACATCAGTACAAATACGTGTACCGTTACACCTCAATACACACCGCCCCGTCTCTCTCCTGTCTGTAAAAGCTTTACCCAATTATCACTCCAGCAGGAGGTACAGGACCACTCTTATTACTACCTACACACACACACACACACACACACACACACACACACACACACACACACACACACACACACACAGCTAATCTTCTGCAATAACACACATCACCCTCTGTGCCGGCGTTTCTGCACCACAGGCTGGATTTTGTTCCCGATTTCTCAATTTTCCAGAAATAACCCAGTTTTTATAAAACCCAGAAACACATCAGAGGCTCCTCGATTTCTGTTTCTCGCTGTATTTAGCTTATTAAAGAATCTGATGCTCCAGTTCCCAGTGTTTCTTATTTCCCAGTGTTCTCCACTTTGCAGTGTTCTCCAGAGCCTGGTGTTCTGCAGTCACCACAGTTTTCTAGTAGCTAGTGTTAACTACTCTCCAGTTTTATCAATTTGTCTTGATTCTCCAGTTCCTAGTTTCTCCAGATACCCAATGTTCTCCAAAGTTGTCCACTTTTCAGTGTGCTCAAGTTCCTAGTGTTCTCCAGTTCTTATTGTTCTCCAGTTCTCTTTCTCCTTAACTTTCCATTTTTCACTGTTTCTAGTCTTCATCAGTTTCTATAATTTTCCAGTTTGCTTTTGTTCTTCCCTTCTTTCTCACTGTTCTCTATTTCCTTACTGTTCCAAATATTTCCTGGTCTTCAGCATTCTCTCGTTTCTAAGTAACTCAGGGGTTTGTGGAATCCTGAGGAGGATCATTTGGGTATGCTGTACGTTTGAGAATGTGTTTAGGTGTAAATGAGATGAGGGGTGTGTGTGTGTGTGTGTGTGTGTGTGTGTGTGTGTGTGTAATTACAGCAGCCCTGCTGATGAGGACACACACTGTGTTGATTTTACACTCACACACCTCTGTGTGTCCTTGAAACCCAGTAAAATGGCAAAAACTCCCTCCTGAATCTCACCTTCACGTGTGAATCTCCCTCCATCACAACACATTTAAAACCTGATTTTAGTCAACAGTCATGTGACCAGCTTCATCTAAATGAGAAACGAGCTCGTCTCTGAGCAGATCTTCTTTCACCTCATGGCTTCTGAGTGTTCTGCAGTTCTTCTGGAATCTTCTAACAGATTTTCTTGATTTCAGGTTTCTGTATATCAGCTGGAATCTTGTTGTTCACACTTTTGTACTGTTCCCAGTTTTCAAGCCTCCTTGTTTTATTATTTCCTTCATTTCCAACATTCCCTCTTTAATCATTTTCCCAGTTTTTGTTCCTAATTTTTTAATCTGGAAAACAAACAGACTACTTTTAATCCTCTAGATATCAGAACTCCAGTTTCTTTAGTTCTCAGTTGATTGTCAATTTTTTTTATTATTGCAGTTTAACCTTCAGCATTACCAAGTTTTACTACATCATCTCTCCCTTCCTCTCTCCTTCTCTCCTTCTTTCTCTCTCTGTCTCTCACTCTGATGGATTGAGATTATGGATCCACTTCCTTGAATGGGTTTTAATCACACACTTGTCTTTTCTGATCTGTTCGTCTTCACCGCATCCTGCGTTGTTTGATGTGATCGTCCACATTCTGCTTTCTGAGGTGATCTTTCTCAAAGCGATGGTTTTCCCTGATACACCGTCCACAATATTTATGTAATGACATTAGAGCTACTCTGTAACAGGACACCAGTGTGCAGTCTGACTAGTTACTCTCAACTATAACAACTCCTGAACGGTTATTTACTAAAATAATACTGCTTTAATTACACAGAATGAAAGAAATGAGAAAGTGAGAGAGTGAAAGAATTGATAGAATGACAAACATGAGAGAAATGAGAAGTAATGGAACAAGAGAAGTGATAGTATCAAAAAGAATGAGATAATGAGAGAAGTGATAGAATGGGAGAAGTGACAGAATGAGAGAAGTGATAAAATAGGAGGAGTGATAGGAGCAAGTGAAATGAGAGCAGGATTCTTGTTCAGAAGAAGAATATTGAAGGTGAATTGTTAAACTGGTATAAAGAGATCTTCACCCCTATCTCCTCTTCTCTCTCTCTCTTTCCTTTCACCCCTCTGTATTTTCCGCATCAGAGCTTTTCATTATTAAACTCTTATAAAAAGGAAATAATAAACTGCAAGTTTTTTATTCAGGCTGAAGCTTTTAGTGCCCCCGAGGCGTGTGTTCTCGCTGAGCTCAACAAAGAGCAGAGACGCTTTCAGCCAAGAACCAGTAGATAACATCACACAAAGAGAACCTCCATTAGAGAGAAACGCGTGCACACACACACACACACACACACACACACACACACACACACACGCACAGAGCTTCATCTGCGCATCAATATGCATCAACATCATCACTTCCGTCTTTCATCCTCTATCTCACACACACACAGACACGCACACACAGACACGCACACACACACACACACACACACACACACACACACTTGCTCTCTCTCCACCTCTAATCCCTTTTACTAGATTTGTGAACATTTAAAAGTATTGGCACCCAGGATTGTCTCATTAGAGTTCATACTAAGATTTGCACTGTCCATGGTGCTGAAGATGTTGTGCAGAGAATTCAGCTCCATGTGCACGCACAACACATGCACAGTACACACACAAACCACTTACACACACAAACACAACAAGATACACACACTTGCTCTCTCTCCACCTCTAATCCCTTTCACTAGATCTGTGAACATGTAATAGTATTGGCACCCAGGATTGTCTTATTAGAGTTCGTACTAAGATTTGCACTGTCCATGGTGCTGAAATCGTTGTTTCACACACACACACACACACACACACACACACACACACACACACACACACACACACACACACACACACAAACATATATACTAATTACTTCACTACCAAATATGTACTTCTCTCTCTCTCTCTCTCTTATAAATGTATAGAACAGACCAAGCCATGTCACGATCACTCTGCCAAAAATAAATATAGAAGGTAAGAATGATCCGATGCGAAAGTTCTTCAGTTACAGCCAGAAATAGCAGCAGAAATGCCTGAATGGATGACAATGACTAAGAAAGTGTGTGTGTGTGTCTCTCTCTCTCTCTCTCTCTCTCTCTCTCTCTGTATATATATCTATATATACTAATATCTATATAATGTATACAAATATGCTGGTGCAACCAAATACCCACCTATTTTACATATGTAACAAATTCTTTTTTTTTACACACACACACACACACACACAGACACACACACATACACAGAGCTGTAAACGTTTCACTTGACTAGGCTTCCACACACACACACACACACACACAGCCATCTGCTTTAAATCCCCAACAACACAGAGTAACTGGAGCCTCTGAGAGGTTTAACGCTGCTCTTTTTAAAACACCAGCACATTTCTGGCCCTGATTATATCTCTGAGTGAGAAATTTAAATTAGCCTGGTAATTAATTAGGCATGGACGAGTGGAGAAACCATAATGATGGAGAAAGAGAGAGAGGAAGAGAGGAAGCAAGGTGATGATGTATCAGTTGAAGGGAACAGAGTAATAATGCAAAAGCATTTCCAGTTACAGTAAAAGAGTGTGTTAGAAATTGGGAAGAAAATTGGGCAGGATTTTGCAGTGCTCCGATTCTTTACTATGATCCATAAGGATTTAAATGTTCAGATGTATGTACTGTGTCTTTGTAGGTATGTGTGTATTTTGGATGTATTTGAGTGAAAGTGTAGTGGTGAACTCCAATGTTCAAATACTGATGCGAAATAAAAAATGATTGAAGATGATTGGCAGGTCTGGATACGGCTATCAACTTATCTTCAGAACAATGGAATAATAAATTGTCTCGATGACACTCTCTCTCCCTTTCTATCTCTCTTTCTCTCTCTCTATTCACCCTCACTAACCCGCCCACAAATGCTCCCTACAATAACGAAGGGAAAAAACTGGCAGTTATTTTAAGTTCAGGAAGAGAAAGAGTGCTGATTAGAGACGAATAAAATCATCAGAATTTCCCATTAGCTGCTGCATTGTGGGTAAATTATAGGAGGTGAAAAGCTGTAATTATTCCAAACACAGAATCTGCATACGGAAAGGAAACACATTGCACGACCTCCTGCACCTCGGCTGAGAACACATGATTGAGTTTTGTTTCCTTCTGAAAAGAAATGAGAACCAAGACAGAGGTTGATCAAGTCAAGCAACAGGAAGTGGAAAGAGAGAGAGAGAGGGAGAAAGAAAGAGAGAGAGAGAGAGAGAGAGAAAGAGAGAGAGAAAGAAAGAGAGAAAGAGAGAGAGAGAGAGAGAGAGATGAGTGGTTTTCAATCAGAGATCATTGTTCTTCCAGGAGGTTGGAGCTCCAGCAGCAGGAGCAGCAGCAGCATGTAGCTCGTTAAGCAGATGCCGAGAAGCTGCCGCTCTTTACCAGGTTCTGCTTGTTAAAGCCGTGCGTCAGGAGGGAAAAATCAATTTTACACAAATGTTCCACTTAAATGCGATCAATGGGTTGAAAACATTCTGGTGTAAGAGCTCTGAGATTAGCATGAGTCATCAGCATAGATTAAAGACCATGACATGGGCATGCCTTCGATCCCTTATAAGGAAATGTGGGTGCGGTGTGAAGTCTGACTCCGCCCAATTCTGGATGCTGCACGTTTGTTAGTAATTAGTACAGCTGTAATTATTTTTTCAGACAGCAGAGGGGGCTCTAATGGGTAAAAGATTTGAATATTTGGAGCCTTCCTGCAGTATCTGTAAGCAGAAGGACTCCTGTACACACTGTACCTTCTATTCCCCACTGATTTAGTTGGAATTTTCTGTTTTCCGGCTCCGGAATTCAGTCAGCAGGGTGACGTTTTAATCCTGTAAACCCTCGAGTCAGACTTGGATGCAAACCCGAGGCCTTTATTTCGTGCCAAAACTCTTCCGCACTGTGCACAGATCCGGCTGGAGAGAAACAGTTTCCTTCTGATTATTCCGAGGGAGGAATTTGTGTAATGCATCGATTAGCATTGTGTCGTTATCTCCTTCCCCAAACACACACGTTCAGAGCGGCGGCTTGTTTTATTGCATTTAGAATCAGAAGCTCTCGTCAGTAATAACGACTAAAAAGCCTTAATCACTCAAGAGCCTGCTGAGGAGGCGAGCTGTTGGATTGGCCGTGATTAGTAATTTCACTCTGCCTGCTGATTGGCTGGAGATAAACACGATAAATCGCCATTAGTGCCGAGCATCAATTATTCCAAAAAGAGAGGATAATGGAGCGATAGAGCAAACTCATAAAAGCAGGAAAGGAAGCAGGGTTTAAACATCTGAAAGCACACCATAGCCTGCATGTACGTGTGCCTGATCTCAGGCGAGACTCCGTCACTCTACACTAATATCAATCCCGAAGTGTGTTTTCAAGACCCTAAACAGGACGCTAGTTTCTCTATTAGCATGCAGATTGGACTTCTCCTAATAACACTCCTCAAAGCCATCGAGCTGATTTTTCAATTTCGTGCTGCTTATCTCCGCCTCGCTCCACGCTGCTCGTAATGAAAATTTCCATCATCGCCAGACGAGAGGGCGAGCAAAGCAGGAGTTTTAGCCGTTTTGGCTAATGAGCACTCTTATCTCGGAAAGTGCCGGCCTTTTCGCAAAAATAAGACTCGCAATCACGGCTGGGACCCGCTGGGGCGTGATTACAGGACGATTTGGATGGAGAAATTGGCCTGTTGTCCAACTGAGTGCTGGAATAGACGTGTAAACAAAAAAACAATTTGCGTGAGACGGTAAAATCCACTCGTACACGATGGGATTAAGGCTACGTGGGGTGGAGCCTTTAGACCACGCCCACACAATTAATACTAATGTACGGAAAGAGAACTGACTCAGAAACTGACTCAGAAACATCTTCCAGTGACGGGTGAAGACCTTCCTCTTATTAAAACACCTAAACTAGCACTTTAGCAGGTTTTCCTTCTTTTAAATAATAAATCCCTCTGGACAGACTTGTAGACTGATTTATCTGAAGTTTGTAATTCGGTGTACGAGTGTAGTTTTATTCATTTATAGAGTCTTGAAGCACTTTTGCACGTCGCTCTGGACAACAGCAAAAAGCTCTCAGAAATGTCACGTGATTTCCTTTTCATACACGTGGATGTTCTTTTCCAGAAACTCATACTGGGGTTCATATGGGGTGGGAAATGTGACCTTCAGTGGGTGATGCAGTGGGGCTCATGCACAGCTCTTACTTCCTTGTTTTGTATTTCCAGATGAATCCCGGCTTCTTATGTCCTGTGGTGTCTAACATTTCAGATTCCATATTCTCCTCATGTTCTAGTCTCCTCATGTTCTAGTCTCCTCATGTCTACTTTGTTCTGCAGGTTTTCCAGTTCTCAGGTTTCCCTTGTGGGCAAAAGTTCACTAGCAGGTTATAAAAGTACTTTACTTGGTTTACTTTTACATAAAGTGTATTTATTAGTTATTTTTCCTCCCTCGTGTCCACGTTTCTCTGTCCGATCACAGTAACGAGATCAGACGTGTGTTATGATGGTGCACTGAAGCACAGACAGCAGTTATTCAGCGGCGATTAAAGCAGAAAGGATGAAGATTGGTCTGGACGATGTCACCTGCCGAGAGGAAGAAATCAAAGCGAACAGATGCGCCGAGGCTGAACGTGTGTATGATGAGTGTGTGTCGCGCTATAAATAAAGAAAAAGGCGATCAGAAAAGTGGTGTGTTTAGGATACATTAAGGCGTGCGAGAAGCAGTTTATCTGCAAATGGAGGATGATTTGAGTGCGAGTGTAATATCCTAATTCAGAGACATACGCTGAGAAAAAGGCGAGTCTCTTCCTGTGTCATTTCCCCGCAGCGCTTTAGTCGCCGCAGTGTCGTGTGTGTGTGTGTGTGTGTGTGTGTGTGTGTGTGCGCTGATGGATTCATTTTAAAGCACGGCTGATTTCTCTCCCCCGACTCCCTCTTGGCCCGGCTAACAGCTTGTTCAGTCAAGGGTTATCAGCTGCAGATGGTTTCAGACAATAAACATGCTCAAATACGGGGGTGGAAACTGAAATATGATTACGATTCTCTCTGCACTTCCTCACATTTCTCTTCCTCTCACTTCATATATGTGTTTGCTTTTCCGTCATACGCCCGAGCAATACCCGAGTTCTAGATCACGTTCGTACGTGCGGCTCTAATTAAAATCTCTTTAATACAATGAGTTCCTGTGATCACTGCAGCAGCAACACCTGATTACACACTGCGTTCAGTCCATCAGAGAACTGCATTTACTCAACACGGCTCTGATCCATCCTGATCTAGTCTAATAGACACAATACAGTGTGTGTGTGTATGTGTGTGTGTGTGTGTGTGTGTGTGTGTGTGTGTGTGTGAGAGAGTATTGATATAAAACGAATAGTGTGTGTGTGTGTGTGTTTAAATATAAAACTAATAGTGTGTGTGTGTGAGAGAGTATTGATATAAAACTAATAGTGTGTGTGTGTGTGTGTGTGTGAGAAAGTTTTAATATAAAACTAATTGAGTGTGTGAGTATTAATATATAACTAATACACTGTGTGTGTGTGTGTGTGTGTGTGTGTGTGTGTGTTTGTGAGTTTTAATATAAAACTAATAAAGTGTGTGTGTGTGTGTGTGTGTGTGAGTATGTTGGAGTGTGTGTGAGTGAGAGAGAGTATTGATATAAAACTAATTGTGTGTGTGTGTGTGTGTGTGTGTGAAAGAGAGAGAGA
>MU551688.1:2463032-2465752 GCA_024362625.1 Silurus asotus | reverse complement strand
TCACACACACACACACACACACTCACACACACAAACACACACTCACACACACAAACACACACACACACACACACACTCACACACACAAACACACACACACACACACACACAAACACAAACACACACACACTCACACACACACACACACTCACACACACACACTCACACACAAACACACACACACACTCACTCACACACACACTCACACACACAAACACACACTCACACACACAAACACACACACACACTCACACACAGACACACACTCACAAACACACACAAACACTCACACACACACACAAACACACAAACAAACTCACACACACAAACGCACGCACACAGACACTCTCTCTCTGTTACACACACACACACACACTCTCACGCACGCACGCGCACCTCTTGGAGTGGGTGGTGGAGTAGTGGGTGAAGTTGAAGTGGTTACCTATGACCTTCTCTCTCTCTCTCTCTCTCTTCCCCTCTCTCTCTCTCTCTCTCCCTCTCTCTCTCTCTTCCTCTCTGTAAATCACTGATTAAAGGTATCTGTAGTGAACTCTGTTGTCCTGGTATTTTGTCCTTCACAGTAACTCAGAGCTTCAGTTTTGTTCAGTGTCCTCGTTTAGGTTCCCTACATAAACTCAAACCTCTGGAGCTCAGACAATGCTCACACACTGCATGTTCCTCCTGGAGGAAACCTGTACCTCTCTCTCACACAAGGTGTTCTTTTGCACACCTTACTGCGAGGAATCTGGGAGGCGAAGCTGAGCAACACATTGTCTCTTTCTGCCATCTAAAGGTGATACCATCATACACCTGGTGTTCCTGCATTCCTGCATATTACATTAAGAGATTACACTGATTGGAGAACCCTGTCCTGAAACCCACTGCTGGCTCTTCTTACAAGCGTGTTGCAGTCATGGTGTATGAGAATGGACAGAAGATCACTCCTGTGTGTGTGTGTGTGTGTGTGTGTGTGTGTGTGTGTGTGTCGTGTAATGACCCAGGCTGTTGTTTATGTAATTCCCCAGTGTGGAGTTCATCTGATGAAGTGTGGAACTACAACCATGTTCCTCTAATGATATCATACACAGAGCTGAGACACAGCAGACCCTGACCCTGAGAGTGTGAATCTTTATTGACATTAGTGTGTGTGTGGCACTGCAGCTGCTCAGAGGCGTCAGTAAGGAGTGTGTGAAGAGTGTGTGAGGTTTATTAGGAACAGTGTAAAGAGTTTATTGAGACACAGTTCTTTCTGTGCGAGTTGTAAATGTCCACTCTTCGCTCTGTTACACTAATGTGACCTTGCAGCAGAGTCGCTGATCGAACCCTCGACCGGTTAAAGTACAGAGAGGAACTGAACACAGCGTCAAGATAATTAGGACTGACATCTCTCTCTCTCTCTCTCTCTCTCTCTCTCTCTCTCTCTCTCTCTCTCTCTCTCTCTCTCTCTGCCTCTCTCTCTCTCTCTCTCTCTCTCTCTCTCTCTCTCTCTCTCTCTCTCTCTCTCTCTGCCTCTCTCTGTCTCTCTCTCTCTCTCTGCCTCTCTCTCTCTCTCTCTCTCTCTCTCTCTCTGTCTCTGTCTCTGCCTCTCTCTGTCTCTGCCTCTCTCTGTCTCTGTCTCATGGTTCTGCAGAGTAGGATGTTTTGAATGAGAACACAGACAGACGGTGTGACATCATCCACAGATTATATGAAGACTTGTTTATTCACTGTGTATTCCAGCTGAGCTCAGGGTGTGTAGATGAGGAGAAGATGTAGACAACAGAAACACAGATATACGTCTCTCTCTGGTACATACCAGCAGAAGAATAAGGGGCTACAGAGCTGCAGTACAGAGACCCACCTTCTCATCTGGAAAGGAACACAAATCCCTATTTTCCCAGGAGTTGGACTCGCTGGAGTTTAATGATAGTTTTAATGAAAAAATGGCTTCTGTGTTTTTCAGAAATAAACTGAATCTGGATTCATTAAATGACCAAATGAGATGAACCAAATGAAGTCAATTAGTGTGTTTCATTTTTTAATAAATCTATACTGAGTGCTCTCTGTCTCGCCCTCACACACACACACACACACACACACACACACACACACACACACAGAGCACTTATCCAAGCCACTCATAGAAGGACAACAACATACTTTTCAAAATGACAGAAAATGAGGAAACTTGAGCACCTGATCCAGACTTGAGGTAAGTTTCCACTGCAGGAAGCTGTTTACTCACACCAGCGTACTTACTGGATGATGCTTCAGAGTCTTCTGGGAAATTCAATTTTTCTACCAGATTATTGTGTTTCTGAACATTCAGAAATTTCATGAAAAATAGTTACAGAATACAGAACTAAACTCCATACACACCAGATATCACTGATTCAGTTTTAGACCAGGTTTTTACAGTTAACTGTAATTTGGTACAATAAAAACTAACAGCAAAAACGTGTCCTGGAACTGCTGAGTTCTCATTCTGGAAGGTTCTCAGAAGGTTTATGAGTCTAAGCAGAAACCCATCTTCTGCCAATCCCCACCATCACTCAAGCATTATGCTGGTCTCCCACTCTGAGAGAATTCCAACATATCCCAAGACATCCCATTTATTGGTAATGATGTCCTTTCAGAGACTCATCATGAAGTCTCAGAACCCTCTGGCAGATGGACCAACACTACAGATTAACTGATCAACTTAAAATCAAATCTCAAACAGTTGGTAAAACCCAAAGGAG
>MU551688.1:2455532-2458032 GCA_024362625.1 Silurus asotus | reverse complement strand
GGGGAAGATCTGCATCATGAACATAAACAGACAGATTGGTTCTTCTGTTTACATGCAGTTTATTCACCAATGTTCTCCCATGTGCACAAAATACACAAATGTAGAATAATGTGTGTGTGTGTGTGTGTGTGTGTGTGTGTGTGTGTGTGTGTGTGTGTGTGTGTGTGTGTGTGTGTGATTAGCCACAATGCTGGTGGCTGTAGAGATGCAGCATTTGGTGTAAATCTCTGTGAAAGAGGGAAGAGAGACCCAGATGATCTACTTGGTCGTCCTCCCTGTAGGTCTTTGTGATCCAAGGTGGAAGCTGTGCCTCCCTCAGCTTTCTCAGGAGGTACAGGTGCTGCTGGGCTTTCCTTGTTATGGAGCAGGTGTTGAGGGACTAGGTGAGGTTCTCTAGGTGAACACCAAGGAATCTGATGCTCTCTATGATCTCCACAGAGGAGTCGTTGATGTTCAGTGGTAAGTGATCACTATATGTCTCAACCCTGTGTAAATGGTGTTCTGTCCCTTTAATGCACGTGGTTCCCTTTTGTTTTTTCATGCTCGACGTAAGAATTCCTACGTGCGCGTGAGGGCGGGGGTTCCGTCAGCCACGTAAACACCGACTTCACGCGCAGAGACACAGAGAGCGAGCGCTCGTGCACAGCACACCATTACTGTCGTGTGATTACCGGATCAATAAGAACCTCAGTGACAGCACGCGCATCGGTGTTTACAGACACAGCGGGACAGTGTGCACGCGGAAATCTGTTCTCTCTCTCTCTCTCTCACACACACACACACACACACTCCACGCGCGGATCAGCTCGGACCTCCTGCACGGTGTCGGTATTTCATTATCTTCATACTCGGTTTGTGTTGTGATTTTTTTTCCATTTCCGGTTCTGTTTATTAACGCGCGCGAGGATGAACGTGTTTCGCCTGGCCGGTGACGTGTCGCATCTGCTGGCCATCATCATCCTCTTCATGAAGATCTGGAGGACCAAGTCCTGCGCAGGTACCTGACACGTCACACCTCTCTCTCTCTCTCTCTCTCTCTCTCTCACACACACACACACACACACACACACACACACACACACACACAATTTAAACACACTCTTACAGGAGATTTAATAGGCCGCGTCCTGAACACTCGACATGTAAGTGCACTACTTTATCATTGAACACTATATAGTGTGTGTGCACTATGAGTTCAGTGGAGGATAAGACACATGTCCACTTCATACGTGTGAAGGAAACAACCCATACACCATATGAAGTGGTTATGCAGTCTTTATAGTGCACTGTATAGTGTAGTGTACACTGTAGTGGTAGTGTACACTGTAGTGGTAGTGTACACTGTGTAGTGGTAGTGTATACTGTAGTGGTATTGTAGTCGTAGTGTACCCTGTAGTAGTAGTGTACACTGTGTAGTGATAGTGTAGTGGTAGTGTACATTGTAGTGGCAGTGGTAGTGTACACTGTAGTGGTAGTGTACACTGTGTAGTGGTTGTGTACATTGTGTAGTGGTTGTGAACATTGTGTAGTGGTAGTGTACACTGTAGTGGTAGTGTAGTGTAGTGGTTGTGTACACCGTGTAGTGGTAGTGTACACTGTAGTGGTTTTGTACACTGTGCAGTGGTAGTTTACACTGTAGGGGTAGTGTACACTGTAGTGGTAGTGTAGTGGTTGTGTACACTGTGTAGTGGTTGTGTACACTGTGTACTGATAGTGTAGTGGTAGTGTACACTGTAGTGGTAGTGTACACTGTGTAGTGATAGTGTACACTGTAGTGGTAGTGTAGTGGTTGTGTACACTGTGTAGTGGTTGTGTACACTGTGTAGTGGTTGTGTACACTGTGTACTGATAGTGTAGTGGTAGTGTACACTGTAGTGGTAGTGTACACTGTGTAGTGATAGTGTAGTGGTAGTGTACACTGTGTGGTGGTAGTGTACACTGTGTAGTGGTAGTGTAGTGGTAGTGTACACTGTAGTGGTAGTGTACACTGTAGTGGTAGTGTACACTGTAGTGGTAGTGTATACTGTAGGTGTAGTGTGTGTAGTGTTGTGTACACTGGTAGTGTACACTGTAGTGGTAGTGTACACTGTGTAGTGATAGTGTAGTGGTAGTGTACACTGTAGTGGTAGTGTACACTGTGTAGTGGTTGTGTAGTGGTAGTGGACACAGTGTAGTGATAGTGTAGTGGTAGTGTACACTGTAGTGGTAGTGTACACTGTGTAGTGATAGTGTAGTGGTAGTGTACACTGTAGTGGTAGTGTACACTGTGTAGTAGTTGTGTACACTGTGTAGTGGTTGTGTACACTGTGTACTGATAATGTAGTGGTAGTGTACACTGTGTAGTGATAGTGTAGTGGTAGTGTACACTGTGTAGTGGCAGTGTACACTGTAGTGGTAGTGTACACTGTGTAGTGGTAGTGTAGTGGTAGTGTACACTGTAGTGGTAGTGTACACTGTGTAGTAATAGTGTAGTGGTAGTGTACACTGTGTAGTGATAGTG
>MU551688.1:2435532-2453032 GCA_024362625.1 Silurus asotus | reverse complement strand
CTGATCTGTACTCAGTTCTGTAGCAGGTCCCGGACCCACCTCAGCTCATAGGGTTTGATTGGTGTAGCACTGATGTATGTCACCTGGTTAGAAAATCTGATCCGATCCGATCCGGTACTGATCCAGAGTGTGAGCTCAGCGTCTGGACTAATCAGAGCGTTCCATTTCAGAACCTGCATTCTACTCTGGATCTCTCTCACTGATCAGTTTACTGTAATCCAGAGGATCGTAACTGATCAAATACAGAGCAGGTGGGGCACTCGGACTGTTTACTGTGTGTGTGTGTGTGTGTGTGTGTGTGTGTGTGTGTGTGTGTGTGTGTGTGTGTGTTTGTTCTACAAATTTGAGTGTGTAAAGGAGTGTAAACACACAGTCTCCCTCCCAAAGACTTCATCGGCAGTGTTTTTTCTAATGATCAAGGAGTGCTTGTTTTTCATTTCTGAGTGTGTTTTGTAAAATATGTACGGTCAATAAACGATAGACTGATAGACTGGCTGTGTGAAGGCGTGTGATGTGTTTATGTGCTGTGTGTGTGTGTGTGTGTGTGTGCAGTATGAGAAAGTAAAGTCACTGAGGATCTGAAGCAGAAGGAAAGACAGTGGTTTGTTTATTTGTATGATTTCAGTGATGAAAATGAAATAAATGGTGTAAATGACAGTGTTCACACACTCTACACTTCCTCTACTGTACTCTATACATTATCATGTGTAGAATAATGAGTGTGTGTTAGTGCATGCTGCTCTATATGACCTTCAACACAGGAGTCCTCTATCTGCTCCACCTGGTGTGACCTGACAGCAGCTGCACCCCTACACACACACGAGCGAGGTCTGAGGTGTGGACTGCTGCAGGAGTGCTGATCAATAATGAGTGATGGTGGTGTGTGTGTGTGTGTGTGTCAGTGTCAGTGTGTGGTGGTGGTGGGTGATAGGTGATTGAGTCTGTGTGGTAATGGTGGGTGATTGTGTGTGTGTGTTGGTGTGTGGTGATGGTGTGTGTGTGGCGGGGTGTGTGTGTGTGGTGATGTCGTGTGTGTGGCGGTGTGTGTGGTGATGGTGTGTGTGTGGCGATGTGTGGTGATGGTGTGTATGTGGCGGTGTGTGTGGTGATGGTGTGTGTGTGGCTGTGTGTGGTGATGGTGTATGTGTGTGTGGTGGCGGTGTGTGGTGTGTGTGTGGTGGCGGTGTGTGTTCACTGCAGCAGGGTTTTCCGGTGTTTGTACAGCACTTTAGTTCCCTCCCTCACAGCCCCGCCCACCATTTTGGCAGCTGATGTCACAGAAAGGGGAGTGGACACCAAAGCCACCGCCCTCTGCACCACTTTGCATTTTTTTCCTTTGCCTTTGCCTTTTTCTTGAACCCCAGAGCTCTCCAGCGCCCCCTTCCCCATGGCGGTCACCAACTCGCACCAGAACTCCCGCTCGGCTTTCATTCTCCTCTCTTTCTCATCCTCTCCTCTCTCTTTCTTCTGCACCTGCTCCTTTTCTTCTATGATCCTTTGCTCACAGACATACCAGTTCCCATCGTTCTTCTTCACCATCTTCTGGATCTTCTTTACGAGCATGCTGGCCTGTGCCTGATCGTTGTCGATTGTGTTGTCGAGCGTGTGAATCCTGCCATCACATGACTGCACGAACTCCCACAGTTCCTTGCTCTCCTGTAGAAAATTCTCAACTGCTTTGTCCTGCAGCTGGTCAGCGTGTGTGAGGACCAGGACGGTGTGTCTGAGTGCTGCTGAACCCAGTGCTGTCCCAATCCACTCAAGACTCATGAGCTCCTCTGGCGTTAACCTTCCCGCTTTCACGACCAACAGGAGCGCGTGAGGTCCAGGAGCGGCGAGATCCACCATGCCACGTGCCACCTCTGCACACACCTCCTCCGAAGACAAGCAGGTGTGGAAAAAACCTGGAGTGTCAATCACCTGCAGGCTCCACCCATCAACCTCACCACGGGCCTGTACACAATGCTGAGTGATAGACACAGGAGAGACATCAGTCTGAAACACACAACTCCCCAAGAGGCTGTTTCCTGTGGAGCTTTTCCCAGAACCGGTCCGGCCCAAGAGCACAATCCGCAGATCTGCAACACACACGCTGTCTAAAGACACACACACACACACACACACACACACACACACACACACACACACACACACACACACAGGAGGATGATGATGATGATGATGAACACCATACTATAATGTGTCAGTACTGTACAGCCCTGTAGACGTGTAGACGTGTCAGCTGTAAACTCTTCAGTGGGGAAGGGCGTGGTCTTGCTCTGTCAGAAATCTCTGTTTTTGTTCATTTATTGAATAACTGGACAAACGGCCTGAGAATTTCATCAACAGACGAGTTTTAATATATAAAGATGATTAAAAAAGTATATGAGCCTTTATCAAGTTACAGAGGTTTAAGGCATTCTTCCCTCCATTCTTCCCTCCATTCTTTCCTCCATTCTTTCCTCTATTCTTTTCTCCATTCTTCCCTCCATTCTTCCCTCCATTCTTTCCTCTATTCTTTTCTCCATTCTTCCCTCCATTCTTTCCTCCATTCTTCCCTCCATTCTTCCCTCTATTCTTTTCTCCATACTTTCCTCCATTCTTCCCTCCATTCTTTCCTCCATTCTTTTCTCCATTCTTCCCTCCATTCTTTCCTCCATTCTTCCCTCTATTTTTTCCTCCATTCTTTCCTCCATTCTTCCCTCCATTCTTTCCTCCATTCTTCCCTCCATTCTTTCCTCCATTCTTTCCTCTATTCTTTTCTCCATTCTTTCCTCCATTCTTTCCTCCATTCTTTCCTCTATTCTTCCCTCCATTCTTCCCTCCATTCTTCCCTCCATTCTTTCCTCTATTCTTCCCTCCATTCTTTCCTCCATTCTTCCCTCCATTCTTCCCTCCATTCTTTCCTCTATTCTTTCCTCCATTCTTCCCTCCATTCTTTTCTCCATTTGTTTTTTATGCAGAAAAATTTAATAATAACAATAATAGTGTGAATTGCTAAACCTTGTGTTTATTCCCATAAATATAATAAATATTACATTTTCTTTTGTTAAAACTATCAAATCTTCAAATTTAGGCAACGGAAATATCATTATACTGTACTGTGATATACGCAGGAGCATCACATCTCACGTGGATTTATTTTCTGCGCATGCGCTGTAGAGCGATACCGCATCCACACACACTGCGTTATGATGTAATAAGCACGCAGTGTCTCTCTCACACACACACACACACACACACACACACACACTCACCTTCGGACGCTGCGGCACGTTCCGGCGATGCCATGGTGTGATGTCACGCGCGGACCGGAGCACTACACAGTGAGCTCGCGCACGCGCTGACGTCTCTAACCAAGTGACGTCATCCCCGGCGTAATTACAAAAAGTAACCTATAATAGATTAAGAGCGAGTTTTAAAACTTCAGTTCTATCTCGAGTCTATCATCTGCATACTACATTTCATAGCAACATATTCAACTCTGTAAACATGCCAAAGTTTGAAACATGGAAGGAGAGATCAGATAATATTATGTATTAGTATGGAGGTGTTTCTCCTGCTGAAGATGAACCAGATCTTTGTGTGATTCCACTCCCTGTCCCTCCAAACAAACCTCCTGCTCTGAAGGAAGGAAAAAAGTTCAGGTGCTGATTCTGCTGTCACTTCCACTCTCCTCATTATTTAATACTCCTATTAATTAATACTAATAAAAAAGAAGGACTAAAGCAAACATGTGCAAGAAGTACAAGATTTGAAGAAGAATGTGAAAGATGTATATTTAGGCTTAAAGCTGAAGAGCGTCTCATGGGGGCCTGTGAAAAGCGCATTTGAGATTTGGAGAGATTCTCTCGTAGATAGAACTTGAGATCGCTGGTCACTTATTATAGTCATCTGAGCCCTGTTTCTTTCATCTGTATCCAATAGTCAGGTTTGACTTTATGCCTTTGCACTGTGTTTTTTTAATGGTTGTTTACTGTTGTTCATTTAACAATGTCATTATCTTTCATTTCTGCTAATACCAGGGGACTGAGAAACAATGTCAAACCTAAACCATTTGTTTTGTTTGTTAAAAAGCACGGGTTAAACATTTGCTTTTTACAAGAAATAAACTCTACGCCAGGTGATGCTGAACTCTGGAGGTCCCAGTGGTGACATATGGATGTCTCTTGGCACAGGACGATCAGGAGGTTTCGCTGTTCTGAAGAATAACTTTACTGGTGAGATATTAATTCTATTATTGATGTTAAGGGTAAGACCACCTCCATTCTGTTAAATATATGTAGGTACAGCTCATCTAAAAAACACTTCTTTGTTGATTGTAATAAAAGAAAATATGCAACGATTCTTAGAAAATTTCCATATGCCAAACTTATTTTAGGTGGGGATTTTAATATGGCATTGAATAACAATTTGGATAGATTTCCTCCTAGAACTGGTTTTACAGATCCCACAATAAATGCTTTTATGACGCAATTAAGTGTTGTTGATATTTGGAGAGAAACATATTCACGGCAGAGATGCCACACCTGGAGCAACAAGAACCTCTCCAAGCAGTCCTGGCTTATCTCTCAAAGCCTAGCAAAGAACATCTGTTACAGAACATAGAGCTTTCTCTCTTCAGGTTAATCCTACAGCATGCCTCAAATGCAGCTCAGCTCCCTCTTACTGGAAATTAAATCATTCTCTTCTCATGTGTGAAATTGTTCAAACGAATATGAAATTATTAATAGCGCAGTATTTGAGGAAAGTGTCAGTGTTGGATTTATACTGTGGTCAATAGGAGATCCTGAAATTTTAAATAGGAAAGTATTAGTATTTATCTAAACTTAGAAACACAGAAGAAAATAGGGTGGTGTCCCAAATTGCAGCTTTTACTGTTTAGTCACCAGAGTTAGAGTTATAGATTTATATTTATAGAGCACAAGGTGCTTATATAAGGTCTAAACAAATAGAGGATTGATCTAGTTATTGATCTATTAGATTAATCAGAATTGATACATGAGTAGAGAATGTTGAAGCTTTATTCTGTTTTTAGATTTCTTTAAGGCTTTTGACTCTTTGGAGCACAAATTTATTATTAAATAATTATATCGAATTGGTTTTGGAGAAAAAATTTTCAGTTATTTAAACCCTTTACAATAATGGAACTTGTTCAATCAATAAAAAATGGCACCTATCCTAGATTTAGTTTATCTACAGAAGTTCAACAAGGATTTCCAATTTCTCCTTATTTATTCCTGCTCTCTGTGCAGTTACTGTCAACATTTATAAGTGAAAAGTGCATTCAGGGAATTTTTATAGATAAATCATTATTAGTCGTTTGGGAGATCGGGGAGTTTATTCCTTCACCACAGTCTCCACTGCCTCGTTCATCAGGGACAAACTTACACTTATCAAGAACTTATTCATTCTTATCACCACATTATCTGTGTAAAGCTGCTTGATACACTGTTCATTATTAAAAGCTTAATACAAATAAAAATGAATTGAATTGAATTGAATAGAATTGAATAGATGATGTCACCTTATTTTTAAGAGATGTTTCCCAAATTCCCTGAGCAGTTAATCACATAAAGTTGTTTTCTGCAGCTTCAATCTTCACCTAAACATATGTGAATTAATGCCCACTGAAGATTGCACACTCGATTTATGAAGTTACATATTGAAAAATCTAAATAATAGGTGTATCCTGAATTGTGAAAGTAAAGAAGTAACTAATAAAGTCATGGAAATGTCATTTCTACTTCAGCAGAGATTTGATCACGTTAAATCATATTTAAAGAGATTCAGACACAAGCTGTTCTTTTTGTGGTTATGAATCTGCTCTTCATATTGTCTGGGAATTTCCTCATACTCCATTATTTTGGATTGAACTTTCTAAGTTTATAACCTGTAACTTGTTTTTTCTTCAAATATGATAAGCACCTTATTATTAATCTTTAATTATTGCTTTCCAAATCGCATATTCATCATATCAGATATATTCCCATATTCATAGCTTTTAAAAATGAAGTCCGGCAGAATATCTGTTTGATTTCATTCTAATAGAAGCTGAAAGCTGAAAGAGAGTAAACCCTGTGCTTGGATTTTTTATTCAGTAATTTACTTGTGACTGGGGATTTGCTTTATTTATTTGTTTGTTTATCTTATTATTTATGTGTATTTTATTTATGAGTTGTTTTTCCCATGTGTACTTTATTTTCTTCCCCACACTTGTCCTATATGTATACTGTATGTGTATATCTGTTTCTGTGTGTGTATGTATATATGTGAAATAAAAAATAAATAAAGACCTATAAAGTCTATGCAGTACTGTACATAAACCCCCAGAGTGTGTGTGTGTGTGTGTGTGTGTGTGTGTGTGTGTGTGTGTGTGTGTGTGTGTGTAATAATGTGATTTAAAAACATTATATACATTATAAAATTCCAGTGCTTACAATAAAATAACAATTATATAATATAAATAAAAAATAAATAATGAATTAGACCATGCAAAATCTAATAATAATAATAATAATAATAATATTAATAATATTAATAATAATACTCTGAGGTAAAAGGTGTATAATGTTAGCTAACTCTGAGGTAAAAGGTGTATAATGTTAGCTAACTCTGAGGTAAAAGGTGTATAATGTTAGCTAACTCTGAGGTAAAAGGTGTATAATGTTAGCTAACTCTGAGGTAAAAGGTGTATAATGTTAGCTAACTCTGAGGTAAAAGGTGTATAATGTTAGCTAACTCTGAGGTAAAAGGTGTATAATGTTAGCTAACTCTGAGGTAAAAGGTGTATAATGTTAGCTAACTCTGAGGTAAAAGGTGTATAATGTTAGCTAACTCTGAGGTAAAAGGTGTATAATGTTAGCTAACTCTGAGGTAAAAGGTGTATAATGTTAGCTAACTCTGAGGTAAAAGGTGTATAATGTTAGCTAACTCTGAGGTAAAAGGTGTATAATGTTAGCTAACTCTGAGGTAAAAGGTGTATAATGTTAGCTAACTCTGAGGTAAAAGGTGTATAATGTTAGCTAACTCTGAGGTAAAAGGTGTATAATGTTAGCTAACTCTGAGGTAAAAGGTGTATAATGTTAGCTAACTCTGAGGTAAAAGGTGTATAATGTTAGCTAACTCTGAGGTAAAAGGTGTATAATGTTAGCTAACTCTGAGGTAAAAGGTGTATAATGTTAGCTAACTCTGAGGTAAAAGGTGTATAATGTTAGCTAACTCTGAGGTAAAAGGTGTATAATGTTAGCTAACTCTGAGGTAAAAGGTGTATAATGTTAGCTAACTCTGAGGTAAAAGGTGTATAATGTTAGCTAACTCTGAGGTAAAAGGTGTATAATGTTAGCTAACTCTGAGGTAAAAGGTGTATAATGTTAGCTAACTCTGAGGTAAAAGGTGTATAATGTTAGCTAACTCTGAGGTAAAAGGTGTATAATGTTAGCTAACTCTGAGGTAAAAGGTGTATAATGTTAGCTAACTCTGAGGTAAAAGGTGTATAATGTTAGCTAACTCTGAGGTAAAAGGTGTATAATGTTAGCTAACTCTGAGGTAAAAGGTGTATAATGTTAGCTAACTCTGAGGTAAAAGGTGTATAATGTTAGCTAACTCTGAGGTAAAAGGTGTATAATGTTAGCTAACTCTGAGGTAAAAGGTGTATAATGTTAGCTAACTCTGAGGTAAAAGGTGTATAATGTTAGCTAACTCTGAGGTAAAAGGTGTATAATGTTAGCTAACTCTGAGGTAAAAGGTGTATAATGTTAGCTAACTCTGAGGTAAAAGGTGTATAATGTTAGCTAACTCTGAGGTAAAAGGTGTATAATGTTAGCTAACTCTGAGGTAAAAGGTGTATAATGTTAGCTAACTCTGAGGTAAAAGGTGTATAATGTTAGCTAACTCTGAGGTAAAAGGTGTATAATGTTAGCTAACTCTGAGGTAAAAGGTGTATAATGTTAGCTAACTCTGAGGTAAAAGGTGTATAATGTTAGCTAACTCTGAGGTAAAAGGTGTATAATGTTAGCTAACTCTGAGGTAAAAGGTGTATAATGTTAGCTAACTCTGAGGTAAAAGGTGTATAATGTTAGCTAACTCTGAGGTAAAAGGTGTATAATGTTAGCTAACTCTGAGGTAAAAGGTGTATAATGTTAGCTAACTCTGAGGTAAAAGGTGTATAATGTTAGCTAACTCTGAGGTAAAAGGTGTATAATGTTAGCTAACTCTGAGGTAAAAGGTGTATAATGTTAGCTAACTCTGAGGTAAAAGGTGTATAATGTTAGCTAACTCTGAGGTAAAAGGTGTATAATGTTAGCTAACTCTGAGGTAAAAGGTGTATAATGTTAGCTAACTCTGAGGTAAAAGGTGTATAATGTTAGCTAACTCTGAGGTAAAAGGTGTATAATGTTAGCTAACTCTGAGGTAAAAGGTGTATAATGTTAGCTAACTCTGAGGTAAAAGGTGTATAATGTTAGCTAACTCTGAGGTAAAAGGTGTATAATGTTAGCTAACTCTGAGGTAAAAGGTGTATAATGTTAGCTAACTCTGAGGTAAAAGGTGTATAATGTTAGCTAACTCTGAGGTAAAAGGTGTATAATGTTAGCTAACTCTGAGGTAAAAGGTGTATAATGTTAGCTAACTCTGAGGTAAAAGGTGTATAATGTTAGCTAACTCTGAGGTAAAAGGTGTATAATGTTAGCTAACTCTGAGGTAAAAGGTGTATAATGTTAGCTAACTCTGAGGTAAAAGGTGTATAATGTTAGCTAACTCTGAGGTAAAAGGTGTATAATGTTAGCTAACTCTGAGGTAAAAGGTGTATAATGTTAGCTAACTCTGAGGTAAAAGGTGTATAATGTTAGCTAACTCTGAGGTAAAAGGTGTATAATGTTAGCTAACTCTGAGGTAAAAGGTGTATAATGTTAGCTAACTCTGAGGTAAAAGGTGTATAATGTTAGCTAACTCTGAGGTAAAAGGTGTATAATGTTAGCTAACTCTGAGGTAAAAGGTGTATAATGTTAGCTAACTCTGAGGTAAAAGGTGTATAATGTTAGCTAACTCTGAGGTAAAAGGTGTATAATGTTAGCTAACTCTGAGGTAAAAGGTGTATAATGTTAGCTAACTCTGAGGTAAAAGGTGTATAATGTTAGCTAACTCTGAGGTAAAAGGTGTATAATGTTAGCTAACTCTGAGGTAAAAGGTGTATAATGTTAGCTAACTCTGAGGTAAAAGGTGTATAATGTTAGCTAACTCTGAGGTAAAAGGTGTATAATGTTAGCTAACTCTGAGGTAAAAGGTGTATAATGTTAGCTAACTCTGAGGTAAAAGGTGTATAATGTTAGCTAACTCTGAGGTAAAAGGTGTATAATGTTAGCTAACTCTGAGGTAAAAGGTGTATAATGTTAGCTAACTCTGAGGTAAAAGGTGTATAATGTTAGCTAACTCTGAGGTAAAAGGTGTATAATGTTAGCTAACTCTGAGGTAAAAGGTGTATAATGTTAGCTAACTCTGAGGTAAAAGGTGTATAATGTTAGCTAACTCTGAGGTAAAAGGTGTATAATGTTAGCTAACTCTGAGGTAAAAGGTGTATAATGTTAGCTAACTCTGAGGTAAAAGGTGTATAATGTTAGCTAACTCTGAGGTAAAAGGTGTATAATGTTAGCTAACTCTGAGGTAAAAGGTGTATAATGTTAGCTAACTCTGAGGTAAAAGGTGTATAATGTTAGCTAACTCTGAGGTAAAAGGTGTATAATGTTAGCTAACTCTGAGGTAAAAGGTGTATAATGTTAGCTAACTCTGAGGTAAAAGGTGTATAATGTTAGCTAACTCTGAGGTAAAAGGTGTATAATGTTAGCTAACTCTGAGGTAAAAGGTGTATAATGTTAGCTAACTCTGAGGTAAAAGGTGTATAATGTTAGCTAACTCTGAGGTAAAAGGTGTATAATGTTAGCTAACTCTGAGGTAAAAGGTGTATAATGTTAGCTAACTCTGAGGTAAAAGGTGTATAATGTTAGCTAACTCTGAGGTAAAAGGTGTATAATGTTAGCTAACTCTGAGGTAAAAGGTGTATAATGTTAGCTAACTCTGAGGTAAAAGGTGTATAATGTTAGCTAACTCTGAGGTAAAAGGTGTATAATGTTAGCTAACTCTGAGGTAAAAGGTGTATAATGTTAGCTAACTCTGAGGTAAAAGGTGTATAATGTTAGCTAACTCTGAGGTAAAAGGTGTATAATGTTAGCTAACTCTGAGGTAAAAGGTGTATAATGTTAGCTAACTCTGAGGTAAAAGGTGTATAATGTTAGCTAACTCTGAGGTAAAAGGTGTATAATGTTAGCTAACTCTGAGGTAAAAGGTGTATAATGTTAGCTAACTCTGAGGTAAAAGGTGTATAATGTTAGCTAACTCTGAGGTAAAAGGTGTATAATGTTAGCTAACTCTGAGGTAAAAGGTGTATAATGTTAGCTAACTCTGAGGTAAAAGGTGTATAATGTTAGCTAACTCTGAGGTAAAAGGTGTATAATGTTAGCTAACTCTGAGGTAAAAGGTGTATAATGTTAGCTAACTCTGAGGTAAAAGGTGTATAATGTTAGCTAACTCTGAGGTAAAAGGTGTATAATGTTAGCTAACTCTGAGGTAAAAGGTGTATAATGTTAGCTAACTCTGAGGTAAAAGGTGTATAATGTTAGCTAACTCTGAGGTAAAAGGTGTATAATGTTAGCTAACTCTGAGGTAAAAGGTGTATAATGTTAGCTAACTCTGAGGTAAAAGGTGTATAATGTTAGCTAACTCTGAGGTAAAAGGTGTATAATGTTAGCTAACTCTGAGGTAAAAGGTGTATAATGTTAGCTAACTCTGAGGTAAAAGGTGTATAATGTTAGCTAACTCTGAGGTAAAAGGTGTATAATGTTAGCTAACTCTGAGGTAAAAGGTGTATAATGTTAGCTAACTCTGAGGTAAAAGGTGTATAATGTTAGCTAACTCTGAGGTAAAAGGTGTATAATGTTAGCTAACTCTGAGGTAAAAGGTGTATAATGTTAGCTAACTCTGAGGTAAAAGGTGTATAATGTTAGCTAACTCTGAGGTAAAAGGTGTATAATGTTAGCTAACTCTGAGGTAAAAGGTGTATAATGTTAGCTAACTCTGAGGTAAAAGGTGTATAATGTTAGCTAACTCTGAGGTAAAAGGTGTATAATGTTAGCTAACTCTGAGGTAAAAGGTGTATAATGTTAGCTAACTCTGAGGTAAAAGGTGTATAATGTTAGCTAACTCTGAGGTAAAAGGTGTATAATGTTAGCTAACTCTGAGGTAAAAGGTGTATAATGTTAGCTAACTCTGAGGTAAAAGGTGTATAATGTTAGCTAACTCTGAGGTAAAAGGTGTATAATGTTAGCTAACTCTGAGGTAAAAGGTGTATAATGTTAGCTAACTCTGAGGTAAAAGGTGTATAATGTTAGCTAACTCTGAGGTAAAAGGTGTATAATGTTAGCTAACTCTGAGGTAAAAGGTGTATAATGTTAGCTAACTCTGAGGTAAAAGGTGTATAATGTTAGCTAACTCTGAGGTAAAAGGTGTATAATGTTAGCTAACTCTGAGGTAAAAGGTGTATAATGTTAGCTAACTCTGAGGTAAAAGGTGTATAATGTTAGCTAACTCTGAGGTAAAAGGTGTATAATGTTAGCTAACTCTGAGGTAAAAGGTGTATAATGTTAGCTAACTCTGAGGTAAAAGGTGTATAATGTTAGCTAACTCTGAGGTAAAAGGTGTATAATGTTAGCTAACTCTGAGGTAAAAGGTGTATAATGTTAGCTAACTCTGAGGTAAAAGGTGTATAATGTTAGCTAACTCTGAGGTAAAAGGTGTATAATGTTAGCTAACTCTGAGGTAAAAGGTGTATAATGTTAGCTAACTCTGAGGTAAAAGGTGTATAATGTTAGCTAACTCTGAGGTAAAAGGTGTATAATGTTAGCTAACTCTGAGGTAAAAGGTGTATAATGTTAGCTAACTCTGAGGTAAAAGTTGCAGAATTTTAGCTAACTCTGAGGTAAAAGGTGTATAATGTTAGCTAACTCTGAGGTAAAAGTTGCAGAATTTTAGCTAACTCTGAGGTAAAAGGTGTATAATGTTAGCTAACTCTGAGGTAAAAGTTGCAGAATTTTAGCTAACTCTGAGGTAAAAGGTGTATAATGTTAGCTAACTCTGAGGTAAAAGTTGCAGAATTTTAGCTAACTCTGAGGTAAAAGGTGTATAATGTTAGCTAACTCTGAGGTAAAAGTTGCAGAATTTTAGCTAACTCTGAGGTAAAAGGTGTATAATGTTAGCTAACTCTGAGGTAAAAGGTGTATAATGTTAGCTAACTCTGAGGTAAAAGGTGTATAATGTTAGCTAACTCTGAGGTAAAATGTGTAGAATGTTAGCTAACTCTGAGGTAAAAGGTGTATAATGTTAGCTAACTCTGAGGTAAAAGTTGCAGAATTTTAGCTAACTCTGAGGTAAAAGGTGTAGATTTTACTAACTAATAATTGATCTATATGTGGTGTGTAGTGTAGTTTGTTGTGTGGTGTGTAGCATAGTGTGAGGTGTGTAGTGTATTATAGTGTGCTGTGTGGATTGTAGTGTTTGGTGTGTAGTCTGATGTGTGTATTGTAGTGTAAGTTGTGTAGTGTGTATTGTAGTATGATGTGTGTAGTGAAGTGTGAGGTGTGTTGTATGTATTTTAGTATGAGGTGTGTAGTGTGAAGTGTGTATTGTATTGTGTAGTGTTTGTACTGTAGGGTGAGGTTTGTAGTGTGTATTGTGTTGTGTAGTGTGAGGGGTGTAGTGTGTATTGTATTGTGTATTGTGTTGTCTAGTGGAAGGTGTGTAGTGTGTATTGTATTGTGTATTGTGTAGTCTACTGGAAGGTGTGTAGTGTGTATTGTAGTGTGTAGTGTGTATTGTACTGTGTAGTGTTTGTAATGTAGTGTAAGGTTTGTAGTGTGTATTGTATTGTGTAGTGTGAGGGGTGTAGTGTGTATTGTATTGTGTATTGTGTAGTCTAGTGAAAGGTGTGTAGTGTGTATTGTAGTGTGTAGTGTGTATTGTACTGTGTAGTGTTTGTACTGTAGGGTGAGGTTTGTAGTGTGTATTGTATTGTGTAGTGTGAGGGGTTTAGTGTGTATTGTATTGTGTATTTTGTAGTCTAGTGGAAGGTGTGTAGTGTGTATTGTATTGTGTAGTGTTTGTACTGTAGTGTAAGGTTTGTAGTGTGTATTGTATTGTGTATTGTGTAGTGTAGCGGGAGGTGTGTAGTGTATATTGTATTGTGTAGTGTGTATTGTATTGTGTATTGTGTAGTGTAGCGGGAGGTGTGTAGTGTATATTGTATTGTGTAGTGTGTATTGTATTGTGTAGTGTGTATTGTATTGTGTAGTGTGAGGGGTGTAGTGTTTGTACTGTAGTGTGTACTGTATTGTGTAGTGTTTGTACAGGTTTGTAGTGTGTATTGTATTGTGTAGTGTGAGTGGTGTGGTGTGTATTGTATTGTGTATTGTGTAGTGTAGTGGGAGGTGTGTAGTGACTATGATGTGTTAATTGTATGAGTGTTTATTTGAACAGGAAGTTAAATGGCGACTGTAGATGTGATCTATGAGACGATTCACCACAGACATGACCCACGCTGGTGTGTGCGAGTGGGACATGGAGCTGATGCAGGACATGATGCAGGACACGATGCAGGACACGATGCAGGACACGATGCAGGACACGATGCAGGACACGATGCAGGACATGACCCAGGATCCGGTGTGAGCTCCAGTGTCAGTGTGTGTGTTGCGTGTGTGGTGGAGATGATGGAGAGCCAGCAAGTATCTGTAATTATCCTCTATTTTATTAATTTTATTCCTTTAATCACTACTGCTGTTTACAGATTCTGTATTTATACAGTTTATGTATGTTTTTATGTAAATGGTGCTTGACAGTGCAAAACTTTTCACCGGGCGACACCGGGTGTGCATTGTTTTTTGCAAGTAATTGTGGGTGCAATTATTAGATCAGTGCCAGGTGTAATTACCAGATCAGGGTGGCTCAGGTGTAATTACCAGATCAGTGTCAGGTGTAATTACCAGATCAGTGTCAGGTGTAATTACCAGATCAGGGTCAGGTGTAATTACCAGATCAATGTCAGGTGTAATTACCAGATCAGTGTCAGGTGTAATTACCAGATCAGGGTCAGGTGTAATTACCAGATCAGGGTGGGTCAGGTGTAATTACCTGATCAGTGCAAGGTGTAATTACCAGATCAGGGTGGGTCAGGTGTAATTACCAGATCAGTGTGGGTCAGGTGTAATTACCAGATCAGGGTGGGTCAGGTGTAATTACCAGATCAGGGTGGGTCAGGTGTAATTACCAGATCAGGGTCAGGTGTAATTACCAGATCAGTGTCAGGTGTACTTACCAGATCAGTGTCAGGTGTAATTACCAGATCACTGTCAGGTGTAATTACCATATCAGGGTCAGGTGTAATTATCAGATCAGGGTGGGTCAGGTGTAATTACCAGATCAGGGTCAGGTGTAATTACAAGATCAGTGTCAGGTGTAATTACCAGATCAGTGTCAGGTGTAATTACCCGATCAGTATCAGGTGTAATTACCAGATCAGGGTGGGTCAGGTGTAATTACCAGATCAGGGTGGCTCAGGTGTAATTACCAGATCAGTGCAAGATGTAATTACCAGATCAGGGTCAGGTGTAATTACCAGATCAGGGTCAGGTGTAATTACCAGATCAGTGTCAGGTGTAATTACCAGATCAGTGTCAGGTGTAATTACCCGATCAGGGTCAGGTGTAATTACCAGATCAGGGTGGCTCAGGTGTAATTACCAGATCAGTGCAAGGTGTAATTACCAGATCAGTGTCAGGTGTAATTACCAAATCAGTGTCAGGTGTAATTACCAGATCAGTGCAAGGTGTAATTACCAGATCAGTGTCAGGTGTAATTACCAAATCAGGGTGGCTCAGGTGTAATTACCAGATCAGTGTCATGTGTAATTACCAGATCAGGGTCAAGTGTAATTACCAGATCAGGGTGGGTCAGGTGTAATTACCAGATCAGTGTCAGGTGTAATTACCAGATCAGTGTCAGGTATAATTACCAGATCAGTGTCAGGTGTAATTACCCGATCAGTGTCAGGTGTAATTACCAGATCAGGGTGGGTCAGGTGTAATTACCAGATCAGTGTCAGGTGTAATTACCAGATCAGGGTGGCTCAGGTGTAATTACCAGATCAGTGCAAGGTGTAATTACCAGATCAGTGTCCGGTGTAATTACCAGATCAGTGTCAGGTGTAATTACCAGATCAGGGTCAGGTGTAATTACCAGATCAGGGTCAGGTGTAATAACCAGATCAGTGCAAGGTGTAATTACCAGATCAGGGTCAGGTGTAATAACCAGATCAGTGTCAGGTGTAATTACCATATCAGTGTCAGGTGTAATTACCAGATCAGGGTCAGGTGTAATTACCCGATAAGGGTGGGTCAGGTGTAATTACCAGATCAGTGTCAGGTGTAATTACCAGATCAGTGTCAGGTGTAATTACCAGATCAGGGTCAAGTGTAATTACCCGATCAGGGTGGGTCAGGTGTAATTACCAGATCAGTGTCTGGTGTAATTACCAGATCAGTGTCTGGTGTAATTACCAGATCAGTGTCAGGTGCAATTACCAGATCAGTGTCAGGTGTAATTACCAGATCAGTGTAAGGTGTAATTACCAGATCAGGGTCAGGTGTAATTACCCGATAAGGGTGGGTCAGGTGTAATTACCAGATCAGTGTCAGGTGTAATTACCAGATCAGTGTCAGGTGTAATTACCAGATCAGGGTCAAGTGTAATTACCCGATCAGGGTGGGTCAGGTGTAATTACCAGATCAGTGTCTGGTGTAATTACCAGATCAGTGTCTGGTGTAATTACCAGATCAGTGTTTGGTGTAATTACCAGATCAGTGTCTGGTGTAATTACCAGATCAGGGTCAAGTGTAATTACCCGATTAGGGTGGGTCAGGTGTAATTACCTGATCAGTGCAAGGTGTAATTACCAGATCAGTGTCTGGTGTAATTACCAGATTAGTGTCTGGTGTAATTACCAGATCAGTGTCTGGTGTAATTACCAGATCAGTGTCAGGTGCAATTACCAGATCAGTGTCAGGTGTAATTACCAGATTAGTGTCAGATGTAATTACCAGATTAGGGTCAAGTGTAATTACCCGATCAGTGTCAGGTGTAATTACCAAATCAGTGTCAGGTGTAATTACCAGATCAGTGTCAGGTGTAATTACCAGATCAGGGTCAGGTGTAATTACCCGATCAGGGTGGGTCAGGTGTAATTACCAGATCAGTGTCAGGTGTAATTACCAGATCAGTGTCAGGTGTAATTACCAGATCAGGGTCAAGTGTAATTACCCGATCAGGGTGGGTCAGGTGTAATTACCAGATCAGTGTCAGGTGCAATTACCAGATCAGTGTCTGGTGTAATTACCAGATCAGTGTCTGGTGCAATTACTTGTGTATTATATTAGTGTTTCAAATGTTATATCATTAAATCTGCAGCTAAATCAAGTGCAGGAAATTGGCCTGTGAGTGTGAAAAGTCACTAAAATAAAAATAAAATAAAGATTTTAAAGTGTGTCTCGGTATCTATCAGTATTTATTCAGTCCACTAGAGGGCAGGAAGAGTTATATTCCCACACTACAGGAAGAACTGGATACTAAACTAAGTTTAATCTCATAATTATATTTGATATATTTATATTATATATAATATTATATTTATAAAATACTTTAACCATTCACATAGTATTTATCCTATTATCTTACATTTATGTGTCACATGTCATCACACACCTGATCTGACTGGTGTGTATGTGTGTGTGTGTGTGTGTGTGTGTGTGTGTGTGTGTGTGTGTGTGTGTGTGTGTGTAGGTTGTGCGTAAGTCGGTGGCTTTGACGGGTGTAGGAGAGCTGCTGAAGACTGAAGGAGTGATGAGGGAAATCCTGCAGCAGGATGAGAGAGTGTGTGTGCGTTTTACCTCCTCATTACTCAGTAAGACACCCCCTCACACACACACATACCACAAACACACACATACACCCCAACACACACACACATACACACACACACACACACACACACACACACACACAACACACACTCACACCTCACACACCACACACCAAAAACACACACATACTTAAACCACCTTTTAATACCACCACAATCAAAAACCATCAATATAATGTGTGTGTGTGTGTGTGTGTGTGTGTGTGTGTGTGTGTGTGTGTGTGTGTGTGTGTGTAGGAATGCTTCATTGTGTGGATGATCCTTCTACCCTGGAGAGAGCTATGCAGGGTGAGGGGAGACCTGATGCAGGTCTAAAACTACACCTGACCCAGTGCACTGTTTGAAAAGTGTAGGGTATCAACTGTGGTGGCATCACATACTATCTGTGTGTGTGTCTGTGTGTGTGTGTGTGTGTGTGTGTGT
>MU551688.1:2413914-2423914 GCA_024362625.1 Silurus asotus | reverse complement strand
GTAAGAATGATACATCAGGCATCATCATCTACATCTCCTCTCATCCACTGCAGTCTCTTACTCCACTTCCGGTCTTCATCATGGAGCAATTAATTTAATTAGCATACGGGTTTATTGAGAGTGATCCACTCTGAGCGCGTGCTGAAGGAGAGGGGCATCAGTGAGGATCATCTGCCCGACAAGTGTGTGTGTGTGTGTGTGTGTGTGTGTGTGTGTGTGTGTGTGTGTGTGTGTGTGTGAATGAGTAAACTAGAACACGTGATTGAAGAGAGATTTGTAGTGCTCTCTCTCTCTCTCAGTACATGATCCTGTCATTAGTGTAAGTTTGAGCTTTAAACTGCTGTGGGAATAAAACCAAACCCATGCTGGTGTGACTTTATACCCCTGAGCTGCTGCAGAGTTTTATTCCTCTTACACCACAACAAATCAATCAAACCACACGCCTTCATCCAGAACCATTTACAGTGACCTCATTTTTACACTAAGCAGGTGAGGGTTAGGGGCCTTGATTAGGGGCCCAGCAGTGGAACATTACTGGTGGTGGTGGGATTTGAACTCATAACCTTCTGAACAAGTCCAACATCTCAACTACTCTGATACCTCCATCCCCCTGTAGTGCCACCAATAATTCAGGTTTGTGTAGAGATTTGATCAGCAGTGGTGAGGTGGAGATGATCAGCAGTGGGGAGGTGGGGATGAGAACAGTGGTGAGGTGGAGATGATCAGCAGTGGGGAGGTGGGGATGAGAACAGTGGTGTGGTGGAGATGATCAGCAGTGGGGAGGTGGGGATGAGAACAGTGGTGAGGTGAAGATGATCAGCAGTGGGGAGGTGGGGATGAGAACAGTGGTGAGGTGGAGATGATCAGCAGTGGGGAGGTGGGGATGAGAACAGGGGTGAGGTGGAGATGATCAGCAGTGGGGAGGTGGAGATGATCAGCAGTGGTGAGGTGAAGATGAGAAAAGGGATGAGGTGGAAATGAGAACAGGGATGAGGTGGAGATGATCAGCAGTGGTGAGGTGGAGATGAGAACAGGGATGAGGTGGAGATGAGAACAGGGATGAGGTGGAGATGAGAACAGGGGTGAGGTGGAGATGAGAACAGGGGTGAGGTGGAGATGATCAGCAGGTTCAGTGTGTGTGAAGTTTTCAGAATCAGTGTATCTCAGGGCCCTGACCACCAGAGGGCAGTGTGGCTTTTTCTGAAGGGCAGATTTATTGAATCATGTGCAGTTCTGAATGTTTGTGTATATAGTCAGGTGACGCTTTGCAGTGTGTGTGTGTGTGTGTGTGTGTGTGTGTGTGTTACAGGTAGGCCATGCAGAGTGTGTGTGCTGTGCTGCTGATTGCAGCGTTTGGTGCTGTGTGTTCCACAAACTCCAACACACACACCCCACGCCATGGACACGACACCAGCCTGGAGATCTGTATCCTCCTGTACACATACATGTGTGTTTGTGGGTGTGTGTGGGGTGTGTGTGTGTGTGTGGGGGGGGGGGTTGTGTGTGTGTGTGTGTGTGTTTTTTCCTGAGTGTGTGTTAGATAAGCGTCTGTTTGAGGTGAAGAGGAAGGATCAGCTGAACGCACTGAAGAATCTGGTGGATCTAAACGATGTTAATCAGCAGTACAAAATCATTGACATCATGCTAAAGGGCCTCTTCAAGGTACGGCATCTCCACTCATCTTCTCCCGTCTCCACTCCTCTCCCCTCGTTCATACCTCTCCTCTCCTGTGGGTTGAGGTTCTGGGCTGTAGTTTGGGTTTCAGGGGCATAGATTGCGGTTCCGGGGATGTGATTTGGGGTTTTGGGGGTGTGGTTTAGGGTTTGGAGTGTGGTTTGGGGTTCTGGGTTGTGGTTCGGGTTCCAGGGGTGTGGTTTGGAGTTTGGGGTTCTGGGGTGTGGTTCGAGTTCCGGGGGTGTGGTTTGTGGTTTGGGGGTGTGGTTTAGGGCTTGGGGTTCCAGGGGTGTGGTTTGGGGGTGTCCGGGTTAATTGAAGTAAAGCATTCCGTTTCAACCATCTCATATATCAGATTATTACAAGAAGTTTCTGTTCTTACCTGTGTGTGTGTGTGTGTGTGTGTGTAGGTACTAGAGGACTCCAGAACTGTACTGGTAGCTGCTAATCTGCAGCCTGATGATCCTTTTCCACAGGATGATAAGATTAAAGAGGGTAAGTTTCACCATGTGTAATGGAGACATAAAGATCTCTGTGTCCCACTCAGAGCCTGTGTGTGTGTGTGTGTGTGTGTGTGTGTGTGTGTGTGTGTGTGTGTGTGTGTGTGTGTACAGCGTACTCCCATGTGTTGGAGAACACAGCGTTTTTTGGGGACGTGGCTCTGCGATTCCCGCGGATTGTCCATCATTACTACGACCATAACTCTGAGTGGGGGAAGACGCTGCGCTGGGGACTGAGCTTCTGTAACCAGTCTGGAGTCTTCACTGAAGGGAATCACCAACAAGTTCTCACTCTGGTGTGTGTGTGTGTGTGTGTGTGTGCGAGTGTGTATGAGTGAGTAAGAGTGTGAGTGTTTGTGTGTGTGTGTTTCGTAGTACGTTGTGGTGGTGATGATGATGATGATGATGTAATCAGAAACATGAATGTTGAAGTGGTGTCTGAGATCTGGTGTGTGTGTGCAGATGTCTCAGGAGCTGGGAATCACCGAGAAATCTCCAGACTTCATTAACCCTTACCGTACTGAGAAAGATGATGTGAGACACACACACACACACACACACACACACACACACACTCACACACTTCATTAACCCTTACCGTACTGAGAAAGATGATGTGAGACACACACACACACACACACACACACACACACACACACACACACTTTATTAACCCTTACCGTACTGAGAAAGATGATGTGAGACACACACACACACACACACACACACACACTTTATTAACCCTTACCGTACTGAGAAAGATGATGTGAGACACACACACACACACACACACACACACACACACTCACACACTTCATTAACCCTTACCGTACTGAGAAAGATGATGTGAGACAGACACACACACACACACACACACTTTATTAACCCTTACCGTACTGAGAAAGATGATGTGAGACACACACACACACACACACACTTTATTAACCCTTACCGTACTGAGATAGATGATGTGAGACACACACACACACACTTTATTAACCCTTACCGTACTGAGAAAGATGATGTGAGACACACACACACACACTTCATTAACCCTTACCGTACTGAGATAGATGATGTGAGACACACACACACACTTTATTAACCCTTACCGTACTGAGATAGATGATGTGAGACACGCACACACACACACACACACACACTTTATTAACCCTTACCGTACTGAGATAGATGATGTGAGACACACACACACACACACACACACACACACACTTTATTAACCCTTACCGTACTGAGATAGATGATGTGAGACACGCACGCACACACACACACACACACACATTAACATTAACCCGTACTGTAGATGATGTGATTAGTGAAGGATCCTGATGACCGATCCAGTCCAATCTCTCATTCCATCTGTCTCTCAGGTGCTCCACACTGCTGATGCCTTCCAGAAGATACTCCGTGAAGAGCAGAAGCGCAGGAGGAAGGAGGAGAAGAGGAAAGAGATCAGAAAAGGGCCAAGAATTTCCCGCTCTCGCTCTGAACTCTAACGCCCCCTGCTGGACCTCCACCCAGACACACAGTTAGAGAGCGAGAGAGATCTGTGGTCAAAACTACATCAGGTGTAGGTGAAGGAGAGGAGCAAACAGGCAAACACACTCACACAGAGAGAGAGAGAGAGAGAGAGAGAGAGAGTCAACTACATTTACAGATTGAGTGACGATTTATCAAAGTTTTATACAGTTTCACTTCAACACTGATGGAGAATAAATCTCAAATAAATCTTATGAATAATGAATGTTCTAGAAGAACGTAAAGCAGAAGTAATGATGTGTATGAAAGTGAGGTGAACAGAGCTTCTCTTTAGAACGTTTGTGGATGCATGGTAGGACCTTCCATCTGCCCTGTGTTCCAATCCTGTGTTTAACACTTCACTTTGTCCTCTAGACGTGTCGGTCACTAAATACACTCGCCTCGTCCTCACATTACACACTACACTTGTGCTGAAGACCACTCAGCTAGGGTGTGATGTTTACAGTATTGGAACACAGCCGTGCCAGCTCAGGGCAAGGTTACCTCCTTCAGTGGAGTACTGGCACGCTGCTTTTATACAGTGTGCGTGTGCGTACGCGCGTGTGTGTGTGTGAGGTTAGTGGAGTTTCCTACCTTAATTAGACAGTTATTTAAAGATTTCATTGTGTGTGTGTGTGTGTGTGTGTTATCTCCTGGTGAGATCTGATATTCCAGTGGACACTGCAGCTCAGTGGTTGTGTGTGTAACTGCAGTGTCTCAGGCAGGATTCAGGTTCATGCAGACTTTATGTACCGATGTGTTTAAATCCTCCATCATAACACCAGTGTGTGTGTTTATTATCATTACATCATCATCATCACATCCCAGGAACATGAAACAAATCAAATCAAATTTCAATATATTGTACAATACATTTAAAACAATATATTAAATATTTACTACATTTGTACAGCTGTTTTAATTGTGTGTGTGTGTGTGTGTGTGTGTGTGTGACTCCCTTCATTATTTATTTAATTTATAAGCAAATCTTATACATCCTTAAAATATATTTAAAAAATGTGCAAAAGAACTTGTGTGTTTTCGTGGCACTTTATACTCTCAAATCTCTTATTCACTGTGATTAAAATTAAAAACTTGTTACAGAAGAGCAACACTGCCACATTTATAGTACAGTTCTATAAATATATTCTAGTGAATGTGAACTTCTCTTTAACTTCCTCTTATATGCTGCCATTGGCTTGAGGATGCTTCTGGATATCTTCTTTTGCACTGTTCCACTTTTTTCTTCAACTTCTAGTCCTGAATATCACTAATCACTTTCTCAACATCTCTATAGATTCTGTCTGTGTACTGAGTCCCTTCATTATAACGCAGCAGCTTCTCTACCTGTTTTAGAGGAATAGGTCAGACGGTTCATTATTCCCTGACCACATCTAGCTGGCTGAGCTGGGTATCAGAAATCACAGGCGTGTTGATGATGGAGACGTGTCTACTGTCCTGCAGGATTCTGTGAGAGCTGCACTCTCTGGTTTGAGAGATTAAATTAGCAGCAGACTGGAACACATTTTTTTCCAGGATAGTGGTTCCTGGTGCACTCTTCTCAACCCCAGTCTTTCCCAGGAGCACCAGCCTCAAGTGAGGAACTCTTTACCACGTCACCTTCACATCTCCTCTGCAACTAAAACTAGGCAGAAAACAGATTTTATGTTCAGGTCATGTAAATGTGTTCATGACAGAATAGTGAGTATACTGGAGTAAACATTTATCCCATTTAGATAACATGCACAAGAAGAAGAGTTTATTGGCTTTGAGTGAATGTTTACAGTCAGCATTTCTGTACAATCAGAAGTCCTGCAGAAAAGAACAGCAGCCTGATATCACAGTTACATTCAGAAAGGAACCAAATTACATCAACCTAAACTAATGATATTTCTACTGAAGATCACCACAGAGGCACTCAGTAAAATACTACAGATATAATGCACAGAATGATCTCTGCCCCTTAGTACCTGAGAGACCTTTTGGTGTTGTGATCTTAGTCACAGTAATGGAGCAGCTATAAAGTCTGAGGTAAAATCATGCTTGTGAACTTTATGTCCCAGAATGTCTGCACTAGATTTTGTAAATGTTCTAAGTTTTTATTCAGTTCTTAAGTTAAGAATGTGGAGAATTTCACTCGGATTGTGGTGTTAATGTTTTTACCCATTAGTGAAGAATGATTTACTTAATAATAACTTTTTCTGTTCAATCAAGTCAGCAGAAAGTAATCTGATGTGTCTTCTGTCATCTTCACATTGCAGCTTCAGAATCAAATATATGTTTACTTCATGTCATTTGTGTTACATCACATTTAAATGATGTTCAAGAAACATCAAATAACAGCAAAATATATGATGGAAACTTCAGTATAAAATAAATAAAGGATGAAGTCTTACATGTGAAACTTGTCTCCATTATTCTACACTGCAGTCATTATATCTGTCCTGTGATCATCAATCACCATCTGCTTTGGAGCAGAAACAAAATAGGACAGAAACAGACTGCAGCAAACAGTTAAAACAGCAGGAAACATCATTGGTGCTCCCGTGGCCACTCTCCAGGACCTGCACCAAACAAGAACCAGAAACCAGGCAGGAAAAATCACTACTGTGCACTCACACTTTATTTACATCACTGATCTGTATCATAGAATCTGTAACTCTATTTAACACTCATACTGTCCATATTGTCTCACATTGTCTTTATTGTCTTGTGCAGTCTGTCTTGTCTTGTGTGTTTTGTATGGTAGAGTCCAAGCTGAATGTACAGTGTTTTTATGTCTGTACTTTTGAGATTCACTAACAGCTGGAACCAAATTCCTTGTGTGTGTCAACACACCTGGTCAAAATCCTGCTGCTCAGCATGTGCTTAATTGTATCCAGGAGGTCAGAGACTTGTGTCTGCAATGTGTTTGTGTTACTGAAGACATGGATTTTATAACCACATCCTTCAACAAAAACACTTCAGCCCACTTTCTTCATTCCTCTCTACAAACATGACAATCGCCTCGTCCTCCTCCAGCTCATATCCTTGTGTGAAGAGCACTGTGGTAAACTCCTGGATGTCTGGATTGAATAATTCTTTAACAAACTCCAGCATCTCCTCCTCATTCTGTAGCTCTTCTCCAATAGGAACACAAGCAGAGCAGCATGAAGACCAGACTGACAGCAGCTTATCTTTCTCCTGTTGGAGCTCATCTTCAGTGACATCTGGATGCAGCAGGTTTGGAGTATAATTCACACACACTTTCCTTCCTCCAACATGGCAGGTGTGTGCTTGACATGTTTTAGTTACTTCCCCTCTGTAGCGTTTGGATTGATAAACACTTTCCCCCCAGTATTGTGTTTCCTGTGGAGCTTTCCCCAGATCCACTTCTCCCCACCACAAGATCTGGACTGTAGATTCACCTGAAGAATAAGTGGGGGAGGAGCCACCAGAAGAGACTGGAAAAATGCAGGGTTAATAATAAATAACCATTTATATATTGTCACGATATTTGTGTAAATTATCCAAGACTTTTATTATTGTGTTTATTATTGTATTATTTTCTTCTCCTAGGTTTTCATTTACATCTGTTTTCAGGTTTTTTATATATCACCAGCACACCATGACAACTTCCTCATACATGCAACCCCATAATAACTGGCAATAAAGATGCTCCTGATTCTGATGTTCTGATGAGAATGATTTAATCAGGTTTGTGGTGGTGTGATTGTTTGTGTATTAGTTGGTATTGTGAAGAATAACAGCAGGACAGGTGTTTTCCAGCTGCAGAACTGACGGTTGGTCATGTCCACAGAGATACACCTGAGGGACAGATTCAGTCACGTGGGTCATGAAGACGTGTTTCAACACACCACAAGATGGCGGACAGGGATCAGGCAGGGTGAGAGTTTGCGCATGCGCGTGATGAGGCTGGAGGATCAGTGTGTTGATCAGGTTGAGGATCAGAATCAGGTTGAGGATCAGGATCAGGTTGAGGATCATGTCTCTTCTCTGTACACCAGGTAATAAACAGCAGGTCATTACAGCGTCTACACGATCACATGGATGAAGATGGAAATAATCGCGGTGATTTGGCTGCATTTATTTCAAGTCAAGTCAAGTTTATTTGTATAGCGCTTTTCACAACAGACATTGTCTCAAAGCAGCTTTACACAAATCAACAGTGATGGTGCGATTTCGTGTTTTTTAATGAAATATGAAACTTTGGCTGTGTGATAAAGAGGAATATATTAAGAATTTGCATGAACATATTGATATATTTGTGTTTTGACTTGTGTTTGTGTCGGATAGAAACTTTTTTTCCCCATTCTGACCGGGTTGTGTTTCTGCTCTGTGATTGGTTAACGCTGCTGTCTGACACGCCTGATTGACCAATCGCAGCGCGGGGTGGGCGGGGTTTATCAGTATCTGGGTGAGGAGGAAAACGAAAGTATGGCAGTCCTGAGAAACAGAGCATTCTATATGTTCTTTCTTCTTATCACGACATAAACATCATTTCCTCGTGATCAGTCCTTAATTTCTGTGTGTATTCAGCATGAGAGCAGTTCCACAGGGAGAATCACATGATCTGTTCGCATGGAGAAAGTTAAGTCGTGATCACGAGATAATTCATGGCCTCTGAGGATATTGTGTAGTAAATATCTAAAATATATTGAATGTGTTTAAATGTATTTCTGTGTCTGAACTCAGACTCATTAAAGTCACACTGAGAGTCAGAGTTTATCTCACAGTACTTTGTTCCTCTTGTCGTTGCTCATCTTATCCTACATTATAATTAGAAAGATTTCTCTGTTTTTCTCAGAGACGAGCGGTGAGAAACGAGAGGAGAACCTCGGAGATGAACCTGAACTCAGACTCGTGCTCATCGGCCGGACAGGCTCAGGAAAAAGCGCAACAGGAAACACCATCCTGGGACGACGTCACTTCCTGTCTGAGCTGAGAGCCAGCTCGGTGACGCAGGTGTGTGAGCAGGGAAGTGCTGAGGTAGCTGAGGATGAGATTTATAAACAAACCAAGGTGTTGGTGGTGGACATGCCAGGATTTGGAGACACTCGTTTAGATCCTGATCAGGTTCACACAGAGATCGCCAGGTGTGTGGCGCTGAGTGCTCCCGGTCCTCACGCCTTCCTGCTGGTCATTCAGCTGGGACGCTACACAGAAGATGAAGACCGAGCTGCTCAGGAGATGCTGCGAGTGTTCGGCGAGGCTGCTCTACAGCGCCACACGGTGATCGTGTTTACCCGCGGTGACGATTTGGAAGAAAGTGGCAGTGATGTGGAGTTGTTTCTGGGTCCTGATGCTCCAAAAGCTTTGAGATCTTTACTGGAAACTTGTGAAAGAAGATACCATGTCCTAAACAACAGGAACCTGGAGAACAGGAAGCAGGTGAAGGAGTTGCTCAGAAAAGTGGAACAGATGGTGGAGGAGAATGGAGGGCAGTGCTACACCAGCGCAATGTTCCAGGAGGCAGAGCTTGCTATCCGTGAAGAAGAGGAGAGGCTGATGAGCCAGGGGGCTGCAAACGTGGAACGTGTTAAGAGGAGGAAGAAAGACTGTGAGGAGGGAGCAGAGGAGATGTGGGTAGAGGAGAGATCAGCTGAGAGGTGGTGGTTGCTGATGGAAGGATTTAGGAAATGGAAAGATAGTAGGAGGAGAAGAAGAAAGGGTGGGCTGGAGTCTCTCCGCACTGAAGCAGCACTCTCACCAAAGGTTCTAGAGAGGGTGAAAATCTTAGTGGCAGCAGGAGCTACGGGATTTGCGGTGGGGGCAGTGTGTGGCGCTGTTGCCCCTTTTGCTTTTGCAGTAGGAGCCTCTGTGGTGAGTAGTTCCATAGGTATCACTGCAGGTGTGGCTGGAAATACAGCTGTAGCGGTTGGAGCAGCGATGGGTGGGGTGGTGGGTGGAGCTAATGGGGTTTTAGTTGGAGTAGAAGCATCAGCACCTGGGGAGGCAGCACTTGAAACTCTGGAGCAGGTAGGTGTGATGGGGGTCACAGTGGTGGGTGGGGCTGCGGTGTTGGGGGTGGGGGCAGGGCTTGTAGGGGCTGGGCTTGAGGCTGGTGCTGCTATAACCGGAGCTGAAACAGCAACAGCAGCAGGAGCAGGAGCTGCACCACAGGCACTAGGGGGAGCTGTAGTTGAGGCTAGCAGTGGTCTAACAGCAGAAACCAGCGGACGCATTTTAACTGCAGTGTCGGCGATCGGAAGAGTCGCAGCTGGAGCCGTGCTTGCTGGAGGACTGGTGGTGAAGGTGGTGAAGGAGAAAGTTCGCTCGGCGACTGA
>MU551688.1:2391414-2408914 GCA_024362625.1 Silurus asotus | reverse complement strand
GATTAAACATGAAACAAAATATCAACTGCTTTATATATAAACATAAATTAATAATGTGTGTGTGTGTGTGTGTGTGTGTGTGTGTGTGTGTGTGTGTGTGTGTGTGTGTGTGTGTAGATTCAAATATTTTCTGTGGTCATGTGAGAGATCTGATAATCACACTGTAGCTCTTGGAAGGATCCTGTTACTGTGTGTGATTGTTTCTTCTCCAGTGTCCACAGTGAGGATGGTGCTGGTGGGAAAAAACGGAGCTGGTAAAAGTTCCTCAGGAAACACTATACTGGGCAGGAAAGCCTTCGGAGCTGTACAGAGTGGATCATCTGTAACTAAAGAGTGCTGGAAGGAGACTGGAGAAGTGGCTGGGAGGGAGATGGTGCTGGTGGACACTCCTGGACTGTTTGACACACAACTTTCTGAGACAGAACTGACACATGAGATCAGTAAGTGCATTAACATGACAGCTCCTGGACCCCATGCCATCATCCTGGTCATTCAGCTTGGTCCCTTCACCGAGGAGGAACATCTCGCAGTGGAGAAGATCAGAGCACTTTTTAATGAAGGAGCAGATAAACACACCTTGGTCCTGTTTACTCATGGTGATGATCTCAGCTGCACGATTGAGGAGTATCTCAGTACAGCCAACCAGCCCCTCAAAGATCTGATCCGCAGATGTGGACAAAGATACCATGTGTTTAACAATAAAGCAGTGCAGAACCGCATGCAGGAGTTTTCTAGAGTTTTTAAAGAAAGTAGATGAGATGATTTCAGCAAATAATAATGAGTTCTACACCAGTAAGATGTACAGGGATGTGGAGGAGATGCTGATAATGAGAGAAAATGAGCTGAGGAAGTTCTATGAGCAGAAACTCCACGAGCAACAAATGGAACTGAAGGCCAAGTTTGAGGAAGAAAAGAGGAAATTGCAGGAGAACATTGATGCCTTACATGAATCTGATCAAGAAAAGGAGAAGAAAATCAAAGAGCTGCAGTGTCAGGTCAACTGGAGCAGAAAAGTTCTGTTTGAATACAGGAGATATTATGAAGACCGACTGAATGCAGTGAGACAGGAAGCAGAAGAAACTCAGACGTATAAGGAAGAGCTGAAGAGCATCATAACAGCGATCAAAAGCTGAAGCATAAAATAATCAGCTTCTTGTTTTCTATTACAATATAAATCAATAAATTCAGTGTGAAAGTAAATCTTTTATAAAGTCAAACCTACACGTTAAAAATCTCAGCTTCACCTGGTATCAGACTCAGAATCAGACTCAGACTCAGAATCAGACTCAGACAGTGAGTTATTGTGATCATTCAGAGCTGTGATGGTGACCAGAGTGAAGGTGGTGGACAGTGTTGGAGTGAGGATGAGGATGAGGAGCTCATCTTGAACATGACTGTAGTTCCTACACACTGCTCCTGCTGGTGGTCTCAGTAACCAGTTACTTAAACTCATTATCTGTGAGTGACTGTATTATTTTTAGCCTCTTCTGTGTGAACATTAAAAGTGATTTATGAACATTAACTGCTTGTTGTTTTATTTTTTAGCAAATTGATTCTTATATTCTGACATTTCCTGCTTTTGAAAACAGATGTTGACAGTTTTTCATAAGTAGAACAGATGTGAAAAATTCTGTTAGTCAGAAAAAGATTCTTTTTTTAATGAAACAACTGATAGATTCTGCATGTGATACAAAACGACCACACAATAAAGATTTGAGCTCTCATATTAACCTAATGTTAGATTTTCATCATGACAGAACAAAACTTCATTCTTGGAGAGGTTTCCCATGTGATCAACGATGCCCGTGGTGTCTTTTATGATCAGGGAAGAATCACAGCACACAGAATGGAGCAATGTTCTTCTTCAGTTTATTGCAGATAACAGACAAGTAAATATACACTGAAAAAAACCTGACTTAAAGCTGTTCCTGATTGGGTAAGAAGACATAGCAACTGGAGATGTGTGAGTCCAGATAAAGACTTTCTGTATACCTTACATACTCACATCGGAAAGACTCTATAGACACTTAACAGATAACATAGGAATGTGTTTAGAGAACCAGTGTGAGAACCATCTTAACATCTCAACATCTTAACATCTTAACAATGGCACTTTAATTCATTTCTGATTTAGTGCCTCACACCATCACAGGATGTTCTTCCTGGGAACAGGATCACAAGAATCAATCCAAAAACAAAGTAGTGTTCAACACTCGTGAACAGATTCTTAATCTTCTCAAAAAAAGCTTTGCTCAGCAGTTATTTCATGTTCTCCAAGACGTCGAGAATTTTAAGAACACAAACGAAAAATATATGAACTGATAAATAAACACTAAGCGTTACTGGCCTCAGGAGGGTCACCTACAACTTCTACAGGAGCATCTTTAATATAAGTAAGTCTCCTTACCCACAATTCACTCCTCAATTCACTTCCCTTCATTACTCACCTGATAGAACTAATAATCACTGACCAACACTCAATAATCAACTGAGTAAAGTAGATATACAAAGTCAGAATCCTACCTCACCAGCAGAGAGAAGATTCTGTTCATACCGAGAAGAGTGATGGAGCTTCAGACACACCTTTATCTTTTACACGTTTGTCTGAATTGGGCTCCTGAGAGTTTAGACCTTTTTGTCATCTATAAGTTTTAATTTGAGTTCAGTTCTCCTTATTGATGTGACGTCACCCAACCTTTCTGAGTGTGTGAGTGAAGGAACTTCTCCGGTGATCTGTGCAGACTCTGAGTCCCGACCAGGTTCATTCACCATCACATAATAAAGTCATTAATGTGACTGTGAAAATAAGCAGCAAAAAAAGAATATATTAAAATTAAGATTTGATTTGGAAGCTCCGTAATGAAAACGTGAAAAAGCGACTTAAGTACAGAATTAAATTTATTTTATTACTGTTCACTGCAGATTAGCCAGTGTTTATACACACAGCCCTTAAAGAGTCACTCAAAAGAGTCGGCTCACTGAACCGAATCTTTAGAGAACGACACAGCGTCACTCAGTACTGAGAAACCGAAAGCACCAAAACTCGACCTTCAGACACGAACAGCTTTATGGGCGGTTTTATTGGTGTTTAGCAGCAGAAGTTAACCAGCACCATGACTCCTACAGTAACAGTGTTTTTAGGTGTTTTATACAGAAATCTGTTTCTGTTTAACTCTTATATAAAGAAAGTGCTGTGATTACTGCTGTAAACAGTGATAGGGGGGTGAGGAGGATGAAGGTCCTCCTTCATCAGCTATCAGCAGTACAGGTGTAAGTGATAGAAGTGTTTACACTTCAATACAGATTCTGTGTCTGTTACACTCAATTATATCCACACTTATTCTCTCTCTAATCTACAGATCATTACAGCTTCTGCTTTAGGACACGTCCCAAACCACACACCACTGCACTGGTGTCTACACTAGACTACTTCCTGTGATTTTAGACACAGCCTGGAATTCCCCTTGATGAAGCTGCAGTACCGTTCATTACCTAAAGAGTTACATACTAGACTTTTAAATATATACAGCAAATTATATTTGGACTTATGAAAGAAAGAACAACCACAGAACCTAACAAAAACATTCAATGAGTGTAAGAGACAGCGTTACAAGAACATCAGAAAATGAGAAGTCTACAGAGTGAAGATGAGTCGTACCCATGGGAGGTCATCACCAAACTTAAATTTCGTCTTGTTTGGAAAAGCAGGTTCAGGAAAAAGTGCAGCAGGAAACACCATATTAGGGAGAAAAGCTTTCACTTCTAGGAGAAGGTCCACCTCTGTCACTCGAGATGTTCAAAGTGAAGAAGCTACAGTTGGTGGTCTCTCAGTGTCTGTTTATGACACTCCAGGGTTCTGCAACACTGAGCTGAGTGATGATCAGATCAGACAGAAATGTCAGAGTGTCCTCACCTCGTGTGAGTCAGAATCAGAGTTCTGTGTGTATCTTCTAGTCATCAGGGCAGAGAGGTTCACTGAGGAACAGCAGAAAGCTGTGCAGGAGATCGAGTCACCACATCATTTGGAAAAGACCTGGATCCTCTTCACTGGAGGAGATGATCTGGAGGACGAGGAGCAGACCATAGAGGAGTTTATCAGGGATACAGAACCTCTGAAGAAGCTGGTGGAGAGATACAACAACAGATACCACGTCTTCAACAACAAGATACACAATAATAACAATCAGGTTAAAGACCTTCTGGTCAAAGTTTCCCAGAACATCTTACACTCTGGTGAGTTTTTCTTCTTCTGTATTCTATTATTTCTGGTAAACACTGTTTACTTCAACATCTTACTGCTTCACTTCTCCAACATTTTATACTTTTATTTATTTTCACTCTAAACTTTTCATTTTCCCTCAAACAGCATTACATCTGAGCAGAAGAAAGACAGAAACCCCACCAGTGAGCAGCAGCAGGTCTGAGAGGAGGATTGTGCTGTTGGGGAAAACTGGAGCTGGAAAGAGTGCAACAGGAAACACCATCCTGGGGGAGAAATGTTTCAAATCTAAATTTAGTCTGAATTCAGTCACCAGGAGGAGTGAAGTTCACCAGGGTCGTGTTGGAGACAATGATGTGTGTGTGGTTGATACTCCAGGTCTCTTTGACACTTCTGCTGATCTTGATGTGATAACTGAGGAGATAGAGAGGAGTATCTATATGTCCAGTCCAGGTCCTCATGCTTTCCTCATTGTTCTGCAGTTGGGCAGATTCACAGATCAGGAAATGCAGATTATTGAGAACATTGAAATGATCTATGGAGAAGAAGTGAGAAAATATGCAATGGTTCTTTTCACCCATGGAGACAAAATACAGGGAGAAAACATAAACAATCTGATTAAAGAGAATAAGAGTTTATATGATCTAGTGCAGCAGTGTGTGTGTGTGTGTGTGGGGGGTGGGGGTATCACGTGTTTAATAATAAAGATATAAAGAACAGAGAGCAGGTCAGTGAGCTACTGCAGAAGATCAACAACATGGTGGAGAAGAACGGAGGAAGCTGCTACTTCAATCAGATGTTTAAGGAAGCAGCAAAATTCAGAAAGGAGGAGGAGGAGAGGGTGAGGAGAGAGGAAGAAGAACAAAAACTAAAAGAGGAAGAACAAAGAAAGAAAGAAATAGAGAATGTAGAGAGAGGGACAGAGAAAAGAATCAGACAGGAATTTAAAGAAGAGAAAGAGGAAAGAATCAGTCAGAAGGAGGAGAGAAAAATAGAGAGAAAAGAATCAGAAAAGAGAAATACATTCATGTTGCTGCTAGGGTTGGTGCTAGGGTTGGTGCTGTTGTTGGTGTTGGTGCTGCTCCTGGTGCTGTTGTTGGTGCTGCTGTTGGTGATGCTGCTGATGTTGGTGTTGGTGTTGCTGCTAGTGTTGGTGCTGGTGTTGGTGCTAGTGTTGGTGGTTGTGTTGGTCTTGGTGTTGGTGCTGCTTCTGGTGCTGTTGTTGGTGGTGCTGTTGGTGCTGTTGTTGGTTTTGTTGGTTTTGTTGGTAAATTTAAAAAAAAAAAAATAATAATTAGGTCATGAGGTGAAATAATGAATCTTAATGGGAATAAACACTACATGTTCTTCATCCTCCTTAATCATATATTTGGCTTTTTATTCACTGAATTCACAGAATTTAATATCATGATGATTTTGTGGGTTTTTATCTGAAACGTAAATCTTTTATATTTAAGTCAGATTTAAATCTGAAATTTTTCTTCCAGAGGTTCTACATACTGGCTGAAGCACCAGTTACTCATAAACTACACAATTCTGTTTAACTGCAATGTAAACTGTTATGGGGAATTCTGTAGAGCTTCTAATCAGTCACATATCATCATCATAATAATCATTCTATCACTAAATCACCAGTGTTTTATCTTTTATATAACACCATTATTGTGCTTAGAGGTAAAAACAAATTCATCACTAACTTATATCTAATTGCTTTTTGTTCATGTTGTGCTGGAGCACTAGAAATGGAGGATTGTATCAGAAACGTCACCAAAATAAATACAAATTACAGATAAATTCAAGATATGCTATAAAAATGAGTTTGTATGAGATCTTGTTTTTTATAGAGTCTGATATAATAATGTAATATCATGAGAGCTGATTTCAGCAATACGAGAACAATCCTGACTTTATACCCAGGATCTAAAAACTGGCCCACTCTCTCCATCATCACCATTTTTTCCCCTGCACAACCACACTTTTTGTGCTACGGCACATTATACACTGGACTTGCACAGCACAGTGCACTTTTCTTTACATTCCATTTCATCTTCATATTTTCTTTTTCATATTTATTTCATATTTTTTTATATTCTCTTTTCTTATACCACACCATCCCGCACAAGGACACTTTACACCACACCTCACTGCACACAGACACTTTACACTTTACACCACACCTCACTGCACACAGACACTTTACACTTTACACCACACCTCACTGCACACAGACACTTTACACTTTACACCACACCTCACTGCACACAGACACTTTACACTTTACACCACACTCTACTGCACACGGACACTTTACACTTTACACCACACTCTACTGCACACAGACACTTTACACTTTACACCACACCTCACTGCACACAGACACTTTACACTTTACACCACACCTCACTGCACACAGACACTTTACACTTTACACCACACTCTACTGCACACGGACACTTTACACTTTACACCACACCTTACTGCACACGGACACTTTACACTTTACACCACACTCTACTGCACACGGACACTTTACACCACACCTCACTGCACACAGACACTTTACACTTTACACCACACCTTACTGCACACAGACAATTTACACTTTACACCACACCTTACTGCACATGGACACTTTACACTTTACACCACACTCTACTGCACACGGACACTTTACAATTTACACCACACTCTACTGCACACGGACACTTTACAATTTACACCACACCTCACTGCACACAGACACTTTACACTTTACACCACACCTCACTGCACACAGACACTTTACACTTTTGATTTGATTTGATTTGATTTGATTTGATTTGATTTGATTTGATTTGATTTGATTTGATTTGATTTGATTTGATTTGATTTGATTTGATTTGATTTGATTTGATTTGATTTGATTTGATTTGATTTGATTTGATTTGATTTGATTTGATTTGATTTGATTTGATTTGATTTGATTTGATTTGATTTGATTTGATTTGATTTGATTTGATTTGATTCATACCAGGGTCAGTAAAGTTCACATTTCAGACATATTGTTCACATTGCTGTATTATAGCCATGAAACTATTTCTAAACAAATCAATAACAGAATTCTTAATGACTGTTCATGTGCATCATACACCATAATTACTTTCAAACATTTACAACCAGTGCTGAGAAACGTTACTTTTAAAAGTAACACATTACAATATTGAGTTTCTCCCCAAAAAAGTAACTAATTACGTTACCTAGTTACTTTTTATGGAAAGTAACGCGTTATATTACTTTTGCGTTACTTGTATCTCTTTCATGCCTTACAGGTGTAATATAGATCATTGCCATTAAGAAATCTCTCTCTCTCTCTCTCTCTCTCTCTCTCTCTCTCTCTCTCTTTAAAAGCATTCACTGCACAACGCAAGTGCTTCAACTGGAAACTCCATTGGGTTGTTTTCAAATGAGCAACCACTGTCATTATTTAACTTATTATTTAATGAATTAAATAATTCATTGATAAACACCATTGTAAAAACACACAGCTATATACACAAAAACACACACACACACACACACACACACACACACACACACACACACACACACACACACACACACATCTGTAGTGCTGTGCTTTGCATGCAGATGTTTTTTTTTTTTGAAGTGGTATTTTGTGCAGTTGTAGGAGCTTTTCAGCAACACATAATCTACACTTAACCATTATCTCCTCTATTTATAATAAGAAGAAAACTTCCATCACAGTGATGGAAGTGTAAAATAATTTGCACAGTGCAAAATAATTCAACTGAAAAGTAACTCAGATATTAATGTGTACATTTATAAAGTAACGCGCTACTTTACTCGTTACTCCAGAAAAGTCATATTATTACTTAACGCACGTTACTTGTAACACGTTACCCCCAACACTGCTTACAGAAATATTTAGTCTTCATGCTTTATGTTCAGTTTGATTTCACAAATAATAAACATACATTTGCATAAAGCATCAAGATGAAGCCTACACCGAACCCAAATAAACCACCACACACAACACCAAAAACTTTTTTGAAGTATTGATACAAATCATAAAGACGCTGTTGATGTGATGAACAAGACGTCCTGAACTGAATTCTCCACATCAGGGTCCAGATCTTTCTTTCTGCTGATCCACTCAAACCACATCCACGTACAAATGCCCATCGGTCTGTAGAGCCTGTGCTGAACACACCTCCTACAATTAGAGAGAAAAATGCAATCACACAAATATTTCTGCTGACTAACACACCACTTAACTACATCTTCCAGGTCAAGAGATTTCTTGCTTCTTCTGCTCTTCATCGTCCACACACACAAGGACAACACTCTCCTTCTGACATCTTCTGGTCACTGATGAAGATCCAGAACCTACAGGGAATGTGTTTATGTGTAGGATGGTGTTTCCCACTGAACTTTTCCCAACGCCAGTTTTTCCAATTAAGGTGATCCGAATATCACTGGAGGAAGACATGACTGAAGAAATAATGAAGAAATAAACAACATGGTTTCTCATTAGAGGCAACAAAAGTACCAGAAAACTCGCAGAGACACATGACAGTCATGCTGACAGCTGATAAGAGGGTGTGTTCAGAACCAGCAGGAAATTCACACCAGTAATCTTTATTGAGGAAAAATGACATCAGATTCAGACAGATTTTATTTAATCCTCTTTCAGATTACAGTGATGGAAGTTCAGATCATTTTACTGACTCGGTTCTTTGAATCTCGTTCATCAAAATGAATGAATCTTTTTTAAGTCATTAAGTTCATTTTGTTTTGTTGATCAGAAATGAAATAAAAGGTTTTAATAATCAGATCCCCAACATGTCTACATACACCAACTTTAACTATATTCCAGTCATATACACATGTGCATCTCAATACATTAGAATGTTGTGGAAAAGTTCATTAGTTTCAGTAATTTAACTCAAACTGTGAAACTCGTGTATTAAATTAACTCAGTGCACACAGACTGAAGTAATTTAAGTCTTTGGTTCTTTTAATTGTATGATTTTGGCTCAAGGTGATTAATTGTCCTTGTTCGATTTTTATCCCAAACTAAACTAATGTCCTGTCGATCTTCATCATCATCATCATCATCAAACACGGCAACATACAAATTAAAATTCCATCAATTCAACATACAAGAATCAAAACCAAACAAAGTAGTGTTTAACACTCATACACACATTCTTAATCTTCTCAAAAAAACTTTGCTCAGCAGAATTTTACGTTCTCCAAGACATCATGAGGCTAATGTTTCTCAGACTTTGGTAGGCTTCAGGCTTTGCATCAGGACCTGCTGATTCAGCACAAAAGTGTGTGTTGTGTGGGCAGAGGGAGAGTTAGTGAGACATCAGCACTAATAGAACTCAATTCTTCAACCAGGGCAGAAATGTAGTCATCCACCATCACTTCCAGGTTCCCTGAGGAAGAAACTCCAGTGCGTCCCCTGACCCATGGGGTCGGAAAATACCTGAACATTAAACTTTCAAAAGATTAGTTTTTGTGAAAGATGGAGTCGTTCTCATTTCTGTGAGTACTGCCAGGAGAACCGTCTAATTTCAGTCTGTTTCAATGCAGGCTTTAGTAACAGGTTCCATAACGGTTCTGTTTGTTCTCTCTACCACTCCAGCTGACTGTGGGGACACAGTTCTCCATGTCCTCCTCTAATGCAGGTTAAATCATGTAAAGAAGAAGTCGTGCATGAACATGATCCAGAAACACCACCATCCTCTCTTGACCAAATCTCATTTAAAGTGTCCTGAGGCAAAGTGGAAAACTGTTCTGTGAATCCATGGACACCACGTCCTCCAGACTTAAGAGGAGACGGACCATCTGGCTTGTTATCAGAGCTCAGTTCAAAAAGCTGCATCTCCATAACTTCCTGTTGATGAGTAAAGCCATTATTTAAATTTTTCTTCAACTCTCATAAATATTCATATATTTTGGTTCTTGCTGTTGAATATTCAGGAGCACGGGGGCGGAGCGTATTGTAATCTGAATGGAACCTCTGCTCATCTACGTACTATCAGACCACGCTGCAGCGAGCGATATGATTGGTCCAGACCGCCTGATCACGCGACAGCAGCCAAAACGGTGAACCAATCAGGAGCCGAGGAAGAGGAAAAACACACGGAGGAGTTGTTTGTGAATGACGTCAGTGGCGGAAACCAAGATGGCGGCGTTTTGCTCGTAGAAGAAGCTTCTGAATGCCGGAGAAATGCGGAAAGAGTCGTGTTTTTACAGTTTTTAATCATTTTGTATTTATTATTTTATATAAGAAAGTGTGAGCGCGCAGAGATACAGTAGAGAAGCACTGGTTAATGTGAGAAGATGGACGGCGGAGGATTTCTGATGGATACCATGGACCAGACTCTGTCCGAGCTCGGAGATGAGTTCACTCTGGGAGACATCGACGGTAAACAGTCCAGTCCGTCCGATCTGTGTACCGATATTAGATCCGATCTGTGTACCGATATTAGATCCGATCTGTGTACCGCTATTAGATCAGATCTGTGTACCGATATTAGATCAGATCTGTGTACCGATACCGGTTTTATATCCGATCTGTGTACCGATATTAGATCCGATCTGTGTACTGATACCGCTATTAGATCCGATCTGTGTACCGATACCGCTATTAGATCCGATCTGTGTACCGATACCGGTTTTATATCCGATCTGTGTACCGATACCGCTATTAGATTAGATCTGTCTATCGATACTGCTATTAGATCAGATCTGTGTACCGATACCGGTTTTATATTTGATCTGTGTACCGATATTAGATCCGTTCTGTGTACTGATACCGCTATTAGATCAGATATGTGTACCGATACCGCTGTTAGATCAGATATGTGTACCGATACCGCTATTAGATCAGATCTGTGTACCGATATCGATATTGGATCCGATCTGTGTACCGATACCGCTATTAGATTACCGATCTGTGTACTGATACCGCTATTAGATCCGATCTGTGTACCGATACGATATTATATAAAATCTGTGTACCGATACCGCTGTTAGATCCGATATGTGTACCGATACCGCTATTAGATCCGATCTGTGTACCGATACGATATTATATAAAATCTGTGTACCGATACGCTATTAGATCCGATCTGTGTACCGATACGCTATTAGATCTGATCTGTGTACCGATACGCTATTAGATCCGATCTGTGTACCGATACGCTATTAGATCTGATCTGTGTACCGATACCGCTATTAGATCAGATCTGTGTACCGATATCGATATTGGATCCGATCTGTGTACCGATACGCTATTAGATCAGATCTGTGTACCGATATGCTATTAGATCCGATCTGTGTACCGATACTGCTATTAGATCTGATCTGTGTATCGATACTGCTATTAGATCAGACACACACACACACACACACACACTACTGTCTACACACATTCCAGATCTCACACACACACACACACACACACACACACACACACACACACACGGTATTTGTGGTATATAATAGTAGTAATAAAGGATTAGTGTGTAACTGATTATGATGAGAGAAATAAAATCTTGTAGCATGTGTTTGAACAGGGATCCATCATGTGCAGCCATGCACCTTGACCATGACCTTAATCTTAACCTTTACCTTAACCTTGAACACACACACACACACACACACACAAGAAATCAAACACCTGATGTTAAGTCTTGTGTATAGTCTACTGATAGTCACTCAGAGACTAACAGAGTGTGTGTGTGTGTGTGTGTGTGTGTGTGTGTGTGTGTGTGTGTGTGTGTGTGTGTGTGTGTGTGTGTCTTTGGGTGGGGGGGACACATACCAGGTAGTCAACAAGTGTGTAAGACAACTATTTACTTTCACACACTGCACACAAACGGAACATCTTTCTAATAAAGAGATGAAACTGATGAAGGCTGTTTATTTGTGTATTTTTTTGCAGTTGGAATGAACGACAGTGGAAGCAGAGCAGATCACAAAACTATTTACATTATAATATATAAATTGGAAGTTTATTTCTGTGTTTCATTTACATTTTCCATGTGCAAAGTTTTTGCAAAAGGAAAATAATAATTTATATTTATATTGTTATTTATAATAGTTTTAATTTGTAATTTACATGTGATTTGAACTGCAGAACTGCAGAACGGTGCTCCAGTGCTTAAGATACAGCAGATTGGTTTTTGGTATAAACACTGAATTTTGCTCGAAATGTCCCACAGTGTTGTGATGAAAACACAATCCTATGTGTCCGACTGTGAGTCTAAATGCATTTAGGACAAATAACATGAAAATGATTCTTTTACTACCATTTCTGCTTGAACACATCATTTCATTGTCCTTTTTGCTCCAGACTTTACACATACAGTAATAGAAACTTGTACAGAAACACGTGTCTGTTTTAAATAAACATTTTAAATATAATTTTTTTAATCTTTATGCTTCTATAAAAGGCAATGTGGATAAACATTCGTAAAATTATTCATTTAAATTTTTTTTTAATTATAACATTTTAAAGCCACGATTTACAGAACATCACAAAGATGTTGAAAAAAATGTATGAAAACATTTTGAATAAATAAATAAACTATGAATAAGTGCAGAAAATCCAGACTGCAGACAGGATTTGCATCTCACATGTTGGCAAATCAAACAAAATCTGCTAAATATCCTGTGGAGGGCGCTATCTACAGCGCAACATCCAAGCCCCGAAAAACACACACACACACACACACACACACACACACACACACACACACACACACATACATACACACACACACACACACACAGCCCTCCTTCCCTTTCACTGTAATAATGAGATCCACTCTTCTGGAACGGCTCTCCAACAGATGTTATGGTGTGGCAGTGGGGATTAATGACCAATAAACTACATATGCATTAGTGATATCAGATCAGACACTGGTGTTAATGAGGAGGTCTGGGGGTTTACTCGGGGGTCAGTGGGGTTGAGGAGGTCAGAGCTTTGTGCAGGACTCTCAGGTTCATCAACATCCATGAAGCTTGCTTTTGTGCACAGGAACCTGGTCGTTCAGGAGCAGTGGTTTGGGAGACATAGTTCCAGTGAAGGGAAACTGTTATGGTTCAGTCAAAAAAGGTGTTCTACAAAATCGTGTGTTTGAGTTTGGAGGTGAAACATATGAGTGTGATGATCAGGGGAACACATCGGTTTTACATACAACATGTGCAAAATGCCCTGTGTGTGTTTCATGGCATTCTATCAGTACAGAAAGAAGATACCGATGCTGTATTTACTGTGAAATTAATAAAAAATCTCTCTCTCTCTCACTCTCTCTCACTCTCTCTCGCTCTCTCTCTATACAGAGATGCTGCAGTTTGTCAGCAACAACTCGGAGTTTTCTGATCTTTTTGATGACCCCATGCAAAGTGCACCAACGCCACCGGTACAGTCGACCAACCCTGTAACCGTGACGATCACCAGTTCTGCTCCTGCTGTGGTGGCCACACCCACCACATATGCACCTGTACAAAGCATTGCAGTCAGCCATCAGAGCCGAACAACCCCCCTACTGCAGCCCCGACCACGACCACCAACACACATACAGGTAGATCCTGTACACAAACACACACCCACAACACGGTATCCATTCTAACACTGAACAGGAGATATTGTAGCATTCTTTCATCCTGCTCTTATTGTCTGCTGTCAGGTTGCAGCCTCTTCAGTTCCTCTGCAGACTCAGACCATAGCGAGTTTTCCAGTGCAGGCACAGACGCTGCAGACACAAACTCAGACTGTGATGATTACTCCAAGTGCAACACAGCAAAGGTTCATTCAGAATCCTGTCATCTGCCACCAAAACCCCAGTGCTGCCTTTCAGGGTAAGAACAAAATACTCCTGTTCACTCCCACAGATACCCTCGACTACTGTCACCCATTCCCACAGCTACCATCAACTACCGTCACCCATTCCCACAGATACCCTCGACTACTGTCACCCATTCCCACAGATACCATCAACTACCGTCACCCATTCCCACAGATACCCTCGACTACCATCGCCCACTCCCACAAATACCATGAACTACCGTCACCCACTCCCATAGATACCATCAACTACCGTCACCCACTTCCAAAGATACCCTCGACTACTGTCACCCACTTCCACAGATACCCTCAACTACTCTCACCCACTCCCACAGATACCCTCAACTACTCTCACCCAATCCCACAGATACCCTCGACTACCATCGCCCACTCCCACAAATACCATGAACTACCGTCACCCACTCCCACAGATACCATCAACTACCGTCACCCACTTCCACAGATACCCTCAACTACTCTCACCCACTTCCACAGATCCATCAACTACCATCAACCACTTCCACAGATACCCGCAACTACCATAACCCACTCCCACAGATACTATTAACTACCATCACCGATTCCCACAGATACCCCCAACTACTCTCACCCACTCCCACAGATACCATCAACTACCATCACCGATTCCCACAGATACCATCAACTACGAACACCCACTTCCACAGATACCATCAACTACCATCACCCTCTCCCACAGATACCCTTGACTACCGTCACCCACTTCCACAGATACCCTCAACTACTCTCCATCACTCCCACAGATACCCTCAACTACTCTCACCCAATCCCACAGATACCCTTGACTACCATCGCCCACTCCCACAAATACCATGAACTACCGTCACCCACTCCCACAGATACCATCAACTACCGTCACCCACTTCCACAGATACCCTCAACTACTCTCACCCACTTCCACAGATCCATCAACTACCATCAACCACTTCCACAGATACCCCCAACTACCATAACCCACTCCCACAGATACCATCAACTACCATCACCGATTCCCACAGATACCCCCAACTACCATTACCCACTCCCACAGATACCATCAACTACCATTACCGATTCCCACAGATACCATCAACTACCATCACCGATTCCCACAGATACCCCCAACTACTCTCACCCACTCCCACAGATACCATCAACTACCATCACCGATTCCCACAGATACCCCCAACTACTCTCACCCACTCCCACAGATACCATCAACTACCATCACCGATTCCCACAGATACCATCAACTACCGTCATTCACTTCCACAGATACCATCAACTACCATCACCCACTCCCACAGATACCATCAACTACCATAACCGATTCCCACAGATACCATCAACTACCGTCATTCACTTCCACAGATACCATCAACTACCATCACCCACTCCCACAGATACCATCAACTACCATAACCCACTCCCACAGATACCATCAATTACGTCACCCATTTCCACAGATACCCTCGACTACCATCACCCACTCCCACAGATACCATCAACTACCGTCACCCATTTCCACAGATACCCTCAACTACCATCACCCACTCCCACAGATACCATCAACTACCGTCACCCATTTCCACAGATACCATCAACTACCGTCACCCACTCCCACAGATACCCTCAGCTAAGTTTACTTGGATACTATTGACTGCTTTTACTCATAACCAGTTAAAAGCTGCTGGGAGTAGTGGAAATTCCCTTGACTACCATTGACTTTAATTTGTTTTAGCCCTGAAGGTTGCAAACGAGTTAATCGTGTTCCTGATTTTGGATCCACTCTTTCTCAGTCCTTCAACCACAGGTCCAGCCAATGGCAATCCAGCACCAACGTGTACTGACTCCTGCAACTCAGACCATTCAGACGATCTCGGCTACGCCCACTACTGTTCACACTGTTACCCCTCAGGTGCAGCAGGTTCCTGTAATAGTGAGTGTGTGTGTGTGTGTGTGTGTGTGTGTGTGTGTGGGTGTGCGCATGTGCGCGCATATGTGCGTGTGTGAGTGTGTCTCAAATCTAACTGGAGTGTGTGTATGTGTGTGGTAGTTGTTGGTGCACCAGCCCCAGATTTTGAAGACGGACTCGCTAGTTTTGACAACGATGCAAAATCCGACCGGAATCACAACACTTACTACACCGTTACAAACGGCTGTACAGGTTCCTGTATGTGTATATAAACACACACACACACACACACAGTGTACTGGTCCTCTGTACACTCACACACTCTACCTTCCTCTCCCAGACTCTGATGGGGGGTAACATCCTCACCACTGTTCCAGTCATGATGGGCGGCGGTGACAAGGTGCCGATCAAGCAGCTCCCGGCAGCCCCCACCCAGTGTGCCAGCGTGCCCCGGGCGGGGCAGGAGCAGGGAACAGTGGTTGGCATGGGAGTGGGTGGTGTGGTGAAGGAGGGAGAGCGGAGGACAACACACAACATCATCGAGAAACGTTATCGCTCGTCTATCAACGACAAAATTCTGGAGCTGCGAGACCTCGTCATGGGCAACGACACCAAGGTAGGCGTCCAGGTGCATGCTGCGAAATGGAGGGGGTATCGGTGTTGATTCTGTGAGTAAGGTGTGTGTGTGTGTGTGTGTGTGTGTGTGTGTGTGTGTCTCAGATGCACAAGTCGGGTGTGTTGAGGAAGGCCATCGATTACATCAAGTACCTGCAGCAGGTAAACCAGAAACTGAGGCAGGAGAACCTGACGCTAAAGATGGCCAGCCAGAAACAGAGTGAGTGTATGCACACACACACACACACACACACACACACACACACATACACACATGTATTATGTTTATAATGCTGTACTGCATGTTTTTGCTGTACAGAGTCGGTGTGTGTGGTGGACGAGGTGTCTATTCTGACTCCTTCCCCATCAGACTCGGGTTCCGCCTCTCCTCAGTTCAGCATCGACTCAGAACCCAACAGCCCACTGCTCGATCCGGTACACACACAGACACACACACACACACACACACACACACACACACACACACACACCTTTACCTGGAAGGGTTCTAAATAAACGTTGGTCCTCCCCCGTGTAGATGAAGAGTGAACCGTCTTCTCCCCCCTCCTCGGTGGGCGTGATGGATCGATCCAGGGTGCTGCTGTGTGCGCTCACCTTCCTGTGTGTGTCCCTGAACCCTCTGCCCTCACTCATTGGCTCGGACCAGTATAGCACCTCCTCCTGGCCTGGAGGAGAATCGTTCATACGCTCACGATCACTCGTCTGGCTGCCTGCACAAACGCAGAGCTTCGGTGAGGGATTTACACTCTCTCTCTCTCTCTCTCTCTCTCTCTCTCTCGCTCTCACTCTCTCTCACTCTCTCCCTCTCTCTCCCTCACACACACACATTTTTCATCTCTCTCTC
>MU551688.1:2368914-2383914 GCA_024362625.1 Silurus asotus | reverse complement strand
TAGCTGAACTGGTGACTGTAGATGTTCACTGGAACTCCAACAGCTTCCAGGGTTTAGACTTCCTCATGTTCTGTTTGCTGGAGTAAAGTTCATGTAGAATGAGGATTCACAGAGTCCTGCCCCGGCGTTGGTAAATAAAGAGCTGAAGGCAGTCTTCCAGGTTCAGCATGTGGTCCTCAGACACCATCACAAAGCAGATTTACACAAATCCTACAGTAGGTGAAGAATCGTGAGTGTGTTCCTGAGGTGAAGACTGAAGGAAAACCTGCACACACACCTCAGGTCAGTGTGGGCTCTGGGGTCTGGACGTCCCTGATGTAGAGGAGTAAAAGGTTTAACACGTAAGTATGCAGGAAGTTCAAGTGCAGTCAGATGATTTCTGTCTCTAAAGCCAGAACATTCAAAAAACTGTAATATTCCACAACAGCGTGGATCCACTTCCATCAACATCATCTCTACACTGATCGTCTAAAACCCTGTGATTATTCTGTGAGGAGAAGATCCAGTTCCTCTCCTACACCAAAGCAAGTCGTTAATGTTCCACAGATGTGTTCATTGTAGAACTTCTACAGCATTTCTACTGAGATCTTCTGAAATCAGAAGAAATAAATCCTGCACATTTGTACATGGTTTCCTGTATGTTGAATGAATACGCTTTAATGTAGCTACTGCTGTTTAGATCATTATTTATTAATAAAACCGTGGACAGGCCACGCCCACAAGGACAAAGTTTGGAGTTTCCTTTCACTCCTTATCTTCAGCCCATGTGTGTGTGATCTCATCATCCCTCTCCCAACATCTGCTCTGGCTGAGGTGATGAGGATGTTCTGGGAGACTGCACTGGAGCAGAGAGTAAGGACACAGGTAGAGTGCTGCTCAAGCTGTATGACATGTTCATATCTTTATCCTGGTCTTCACTGCTGGTCTGAGAGCTTCTCCTTCTCCTCAGACAGTCCTCCCTGAAAGGCTGTTGTTATTATCAGGTTTTATCTTGGGGTAGAACTCCTCTCCTGCTACTGTCTGCCTTCATAGCTGATCTCATCCATCGTTTTTTTCACCTTCATCCATCTGCACAAGGTTCCTAAGAGAGAAGCAGCACTTTACCAGCAGGTGCTCCAACATGACACTGTGTGTGAACCTCAACACAAGCCGTGTGTGTATGTGTGTAACTAGAACACAATTCCTGACTGTGTAACTATACTAATGGTAGAAACAGACATTTATTAAAAATTAATTAATTAATCAAATAATTAATTCGGTTTTCTGGAGATAGAGTATCGTGCGTTTTACAGTGACATCTACTGGTCAAACTGCGCAACTACTTCAAGATTAAGTTTTGAGCTGGAGAGTTTAGTTGCTGTTGTTTTTTACATTAACTTACTAAATTTAGTTTTTTACTAAATAAAACTTTTATATGTGAATAAACGCAATATAAGATTTCTGTAATATTCAGCGGTTTAGTTTTATAAGTCAGCAGTTCGGAACTGAGTTTCTGTGAAACGCGGCCGCCCGGACTGTATTCAAAGGAGCACATGGGACCGGAAGTGAAGCGCACATGTGAAGATGGGGAAACAGAGGAAACCTGGGCAGCAGAAAGCAGGATTTAAAAACAGACAGAATAAATGTGCTGTTGTGTTCGATGAGAAAGAGAGACAGTAAGTGACCACGCCCACTATTATCACCTGTCCAATCACCTGTGTCCTTCATATCCTACAGTGTGTGTGTGTGTGTGTGTGTGTGTATATCAGGGAGTTCCTCACTGGGTTCCACAAGAGGAAGGTGGAGAGGCGCAAAGCGGCGGTGGAGGAGATCAAGAACAAACTGAAAGAGGAGCAGAAACGACTGAGAGAGGAGGTGTGTGTGTGTGTGTGTGTGTGTGTGTGTGTGTGTGTGTGTGTGTGTGTGTGTGTGTGTGTGTGTGTGTGAGTGTTAGTGTTAGGATGGTGTGTTAATTTGATGTGTTGGTTGTGTTTTAGAGACATAAAGAATACCTGAAGATGCTGAAGGAGAGAAAGGAGGCTCTCGGTGAGTGAGTGTGTGTGTGTGTGTGTGTGTGTGTGTGTGTGTGTGTGTGTGTGTGTGAGAGAGAGGTGAAGGAGGTCAGAAGGTTGTGGGATGAAGCTCTGGTATCACCAGGCTGTCACTCTTGGGGCCCCTGAGCAAGGCCCCTACCCCTGTGTGCTCCAGGAGTGCTGTGTGAGAAGAAACAGGTTCACTGTAAAGTCCATGTGAGTATAAAACTCTTCTCTTTCCCACAGAAGATGCAGATGAACTTGATGATGTCGTCACCTCGACTACAGAGTCCCTGCAGTACGATCACCCAAACCACACGGTTACCGTGACGACCATCAGTGACCTCGACCTGTCCGGAGCTCGACTGCTGGAGTCTCTGACCAGCCAGGTGAAGGTTCAGACTCAGTAAAAAAAGGGGGGGGGGGATCATGAGTACACTGAGGTTCCACTGTTGGGCCCCTGAGTGAGGCCCCTAACCCTCACCTGCTCTGTGTATAAATAAGATCAAAGCTCTGAAGAAGGGTTTCTATCAAACACTGCACATGTGGTGATGAAGATGATGGTGATGATGTTTGTGGTGTTACAGGCAGCAGGAGCGAGTGATGGTGATAAAGGTGAAGGTGATGAAGAGGAGAAAATAGAAGCATTACCCAGGAAAGCTGGAAACCCCCTCCTCTCTAAAAAGTACTGCTCCATCTCTCTCTCTCTCTCTCACACACACATTTTATTTGTCTTTATCTCACTTATTAACCCCTACATCCCCTCTCTCTTCCTCTCTCTCTCTTCCTCTCTCTCTCTCTCTCTCTCTCTCTCTCTCTCTGTAGGATCCAGTCTCTGTCAGCATCACTTCACTCCTTCACCAAACAGAAGAAGAGAAAAGGTAAAGCGGACACTAGGTGGCGAAATCAGCAGAGCGACAGGAAGTCATCGGTTGCCATGGGCAACAAGCATCGCCTCGGCAAGACAACAAAGAAGCAGCGACGGAAGAGAACGGGTCTAAGAGGGCGGAGTCAGGACTGAGGAGCTCCTGAGGATCTTCATTACAAACCAAATAACAACCAGAAGATGTGAAGAAACCAAATCGAACCGTTTACAGAACCTGCAGAGACGTCCCTCAGTACCGCTGCCGTACCGCTCAGAACTCCTCCAGCGGATCTGGAACCTGGTTCTGACCTGCTGATTCACCACACCACAGTCTAACACGGGTCAGGGGTGTGGCCTGTAGTCATGGTAACCGGGGAAGCTACAAATTTAAACCCTGAACTCGAGAGAGAGTGTGTGTGTGTGTGTGTGTGTGTGTGTGTGTGTGTGTGTGTGTGTGTGTGTGTGTGTGTGAGAGAGATGTGCTCTGAATGAAATGACATTCTAAATGAAAGTGTGTGTGTGTGTGTGTGTGTGTGTGTGTGTGTGTGTGTTTACACACGTCTGTTAAACAGGATCTCAAACACTTGTTCAGTTTTAAATAAATAAATAAATAAATGTGGTGTTTTGGATCTGATGGAATTAAAACACTGTCTCACATTTCTGTAGATTTTATACATTAATAATAAAATTCCTCATTACAAGCCACAATTATCTACAGCTGTGTTACATTTGTGTGTGTGTGTGTGTGTGTGTGAGAGAGAGAGAGAGAGAGAGAGCAGGCGCGTGTTCCATCTGTTCACCAGCTCATGTCACTGTGATATTTAATACTGACCCTGGGGTCTGTAACGGCGGCCATTTTGGCTCCTCACGTGACACACTGTAATTAAGAGTAAATGATAATCAGATCCAAAATGGCTGTCGGTGGTGATCCAGTTGTTTCTATTGTCACAGTAGCCAATCAGACACGTGTGTGAGGATAAGTGAATGGTGAAGAGGCATCCTGGAGTCACACACACACACACACACACACACAGTTTTACACACACTGCATCATCACACAGACAGACAGCAGCAGGTAAGACCTGGATACAGCCTGGGAATTATTATTAAAGCTTCTGATCTTTACTGTCTTGTGTGTGTGTGTGTGTGTGTGTGTGTGTGTGTGTTTCACTGTTCACTGGGTGGTTCAGATCACCAACACTAACAACCAGTTAACATCCAATGATGAGACACAGAATCAGTATATAATAAATCTAGTAAAAAGTGTGGAAACTCCAAGTGCATGTTGATTTCGTTTCTATGCAACAAAGTTTTGAATGTCACGAGATGAAGATTTCCACTGACCAACAAATCTAAACATGTTCAGATCTTCTACTTTAATTTCACTGAAAAATCCTTCAGCATCAGCACACGTCATTTCTCCAAACATTCATCTGAAACTCTTTACTGTGTCTCGTAAAACTCCTCAGAGATGATCTTCACTAGAGTTTCCTTCTTCATCTCAGAGCAGTTCAGTAGGATCGAGGTCTCATTTGGATTTCTCTTCTTCTTCTTCTTCTTCTTCTTCTTATTGTGCCTTTAATTTTTTTGTGAATTCTATATTTTATATATAATATTTGTAGTATATGATTTAATATTTCTGTGTTTTATTTCTTTCTTCAGTGTGTCCACTTGGTGTGTGTGTGTGTGTGTGTGTGTGTGTGTGTGTGTGTGTGTGTGTGTGTGTGTGTGTGTGTGTGTGCTGACCGTTACCCATCATGCCCTCCACCGGTGACGAGCCTGTGTGCTCTAAGTTTCAGCCCAACATCTTCAACCCATCACGCTGCCATGAGTGCCTTCGTCTCAAACACCTGCACACACACACACCTACACACACACCTGAGCAGGTGAACCTGGTGACCGAGAGCAGCAGCAGGGAGGAGAAGGAACAGAGCACCAAGGTGAGTGATAAGAGAAAGACCAGGATGGAAAAAGTTCAGGTGGAGAGATGAGAGGTTTAGATTGTGGGGAATATTTATACATTTAAGGAGACGTTTTCTGGAAATTGAGAAGTTGTGAAAAGGTACTTCAGGTTCAGCAGGGAGGTAAAGGGGCAGATACACACCACAAACAACCCTAGTGGTATATCTCATGTGGGTCGTGGTATTTCCCAGAAGTTCCTTCATGAGCAGGGTATGGCAGAAAGGTATCTCAGTCACAGGAGACCAGAACAACATCTGCTGAACAGTTCTGCACCAGTTCTTGGGCAATTTCTTTGAAAAGTCTTTTTATTTTCTCACAGCTGCAGTGTAATGAGCATGAACATCATGAGCTGAGCAGCTAGTCTCTGTGCCAAGACAATGTTCCAGTAGATCTTCATACATAAAAATGTTTTTGGCTAAACTAAGCTTCTGCTTGTTGGAACTGCTTATGGACCAGGTGTGACCTGACCATCCCATGCCTCCATGTGAAGTTTCTCTACCTTGGGAATTTAGTGTTAAAAACAGATATACACTCAACCTTCAAGATTCTGAAGCTTGTAGCCAGAAATGTCTACAAACTCCATCAGGCATCTGCTGAGATTTTTCTGGTTTGATCATGAAGTCGTCTCTGGTTAAATGGTCATCCCTCCTTCTCTCCAGGGTCACGGAGCAGTGATGTTATTTAGCTTCATGCCCAGTAGAGGGAGCTGTAAAGGTTTTTCATGTCGAGTGTAGCCTTTACATCCATGCTTGTACTGACCCTCAGTGATGAGCAGCTCCTTATCCATGTGGTGTTTATGGAGCTTCATCTGACCTGCTTATAAGGTCAGGCATCATCTACAATTCTTGAAAAGATTGAAGAAGGAGAGCAGTGATGTTCACGTCTGTGTCTCGCTTTAAAGATTCATGAAGGAAGATCATTTCACTGCTCTTTTGGGAATCATAAAGAATGTAATCTACATTTACTGCAGGAGAAAGTGCCAGAGAACGAACAGCAAAAAGAGGAAGAGAGAGAAGAAGAAAGGGTGAAAGAGTGAAGATCAGAAAAAGAGAGAGAACAAGAGGAAAAAGAGATCAAGAGAGAGAGCGAGAGAGAAGAAGGATAGAGAGAGAAGGAGGGAGGAAGAAAGAAGACAGAGAGAGAGAGAGAGGAAGGGAGAGGGGGAGCGAGAGAGGGAGGGAGAGAGGGAGAGAGGGAGAGGTTGTAGAAGGAGAACAGGAGAGAAATAAAATAATGATGAAGTGAAGGTTGAGTTACAGAGTCGTAACGCAAACCCAACCACACACACACACACACACACACACACACACACACACACACACACACACACACACACACACACACATGCTCATATTATCACCCATCTTTCCTTTTCCTCTGTTTATTATTTATCACGTGTCAGTAAAACACGTGAAACAGGTGAAATAAAACACTGCTACATTCTGTGAAATAAAAAAATAAAAATGTTATAATCTGCAAAGGTCAACAGTTTAGCCCCGCCCCTAAAACATGGCTGTATTGTGATTGGCCGGTGCAGGAGGACTCTGATGACGTGTCGGTGGTGAGCGGTGGCTCTCTGTGTATCCTCAGTCCTGAGTGTGACCTTTACGTGTGTGACGGAGACGAAAGTCAAGACGAAGACGAACACACCTGCAACAGGTACGAAAATAATCACCTCAGAACTGATGTACGTATCAGTTTATTCTCTCGTTCTCTCCGTCTCCTTTCTCTACAGGAACTCAGTTGGGATTATCATCAAATCATCATCAATAGTAATGATACATCTCTCTCTCTCTCCCTCTCTCTCCCTCTCTCTCCCTCTCTATCCCTCTCTCTCTCTCTCTCTCTCTCTCTCCCTCTCTTTCCCTCTGCAGTCAGTGTGAGGGAGACTCGTCCTCCACCGGTTCGTTCACTCCTGAAGAAGAGGACGGTTTCTTCTCTCTCCCTATCAGCAGGATGACACGTTTGGATCCCTCATCACACCGAAACAATCCACGTATGTGGATGGAAGAGGCGAGGAATCGAGAAAGTTTCTCTCGTCGCTCCTCCGTCCCACACGGTAAAGAACAATAACAATATTCATATCTCTAACATACATTTATTAAATACAGACTTCACTTTACAAACCTGAAACTAAAGGGAGGAGAGCCGGCGTGAGCTGCTCGTGCACCAGAACCCGTCTAGACTCGTGCACCGGAACCCGTCTAGACTCGTGCACCAGAACCCGTCTAGACTCTACATGATGCGTACTGGACTCGGACTCGGAATTCTTTTAAGGGACTTTTTTTGTAATACATTTTTAGATTTTTTTATTACTTAATACAAAATATTGTACACAGAATCTCTTTTATTATATTTAGTTTATTTGATAGTATTTATAGCTCTTACATCATTAGGAGTTTTGGGTGGTCAATAACAAACACAGTAACAACTTACGAACAAATTCATGCTACGGACACTCGTATAGAAAGCCACTCTTATAGAACGCCATTCGTTCAGAACGCCACTCGTATAGAACGCCACTTGTTCAGAACGCCACTTGTTCAGAACGCCACTTGTTCAGAAAGCCACTCGTATAGAACGGCACTCGTATAGAACGCCACTCGTTCAGAACGCCACTCGTATAGAACGCCACTCGTTCAGAACGCCACTCGTTCAGAACGCCACTCGTATAGAACGCCACTCGTTCAGAAAGCCACTCGTTCAGAACGCCACTCGTATAGAACGGCACTCGTATAGAACGCCACTCGTTCAGAACGCCACTCGTTCAGAACGCCACTCGTTCGTAAGGCCACTCGTTCAGAACGCCACTCGTATAGAACGCCACTCGTTCAGAACGCCACTCGTATAGAACGCCACTCGTTCAGAACGCCACTCGTATAGAACGCCACTCGTTCAGAACGCCACTCGTATAGAACGCCACTCGTATAGAACGCCACTCGTTCAGAACGCCACTCGTTCAGAACGCCACTCGTTCGTAAGGTGGAAAGCAGGCAAAATGGGTAGAAAAGGATCTAATAAGCTTATATAAGCATATATGGAAATGTAGGTGTGTCATTATGTCTCTACATGGAGATGTGGGTGTGATTTTAAGTCTTTTTTTGGAGATATGAGAACATATATGGGAATATGAAACAACATATGGAGATAGTCCATTCAGTCCATACATGGAGATACATGAGAACATATATGGTAATGAATGTCATTTAGTCCATATTTGGAAATGTGAGTGTGTGAATGTTGCTCTTCATGGAGATGTGGGTGTGCCATAAAGTCCATTTTTGGAGATCAGGACCATAAATGGAGATATAAAACCATACATGGAGATGTAGAAATGTCATTTGTTCCTTATATAAAGATGTGTGTTATTGTATCTCTACAGGTAGATACAGGAATGTCATTAAGTCTGTATGGATGAAGTCTCTGAATAGGAAAGCACAAGCTGTTATATGTAAATATATCATCTTTTAGCCAGTTCGCTAATGCTAACTAACCTTGCAGCAGTTTTTAAAGAGAAGTTCATGGTACCTTCACCGTTAGCGAGCTTGTGCAACTCAACCAATAAATGAGTAATGATGCAGACACTAAGTCATTTTGTTGCATGTGCACATCTCTGGTTACATCCTGATGTAGAGTAAGTGTTAATAACACGCGGTTAATTATTCCTCAGGGTGTTTTCCTCAGTGTCCCGTTACTGCGTGTGCAACGTTTACATGACGCGGCTGGAAACACGTGAGGATTAGTGTGTAACAATACCTGGATGATGAAATGTTAGGAAAGAATTCTGAAATAGTTCTTCTGTTAGCATTAGAACCAGATTCTAAAGTTCTAATAAAACTGCACTCAAGCTATAAGTATGGTTAGTGAACATGGTTCCTATGGAAACGCACAGGAACTTTAGATAGAAAATAAGTGTTCGCTAACACCACTTTCTTAAGCGTAATTAGCGAGTGTTTAACATTAAGATTCAAATGTAAGTATCTACTTCTCCTTTGTTCCCAGTGAGTTCTAAGGTTGAACAAGACCGAGAAAGTGGATATTTCTCTCTGGGTCGTGTGACTGGTGCCAGAACATTAAGCGATAAAAGTCCTTCTCCTCATCGCCATGCTGAACGTGGACATCCTTTACCAAGCAACCGAACACATGAGCCCAAAGCAGCCATTCCATTCCGAAACCCAGACCTCGGTGTTCCTTCACAGAGAAGAACTACTGAGATCCAGAATCCAGATTTGACACTATTGCCATTGAACCCTTCTCCAGAACCTGTGGATCTCAGCATTGAAGTGGAAGCTCAAGCAGGTCCGAGATCTTTAAGTCCCACACCATTCAAGCAGGCTGAATCATTGGGTGCATCCCAGAAAAAAGGATTCAGACCACCAAGTTCACCTTCCAGTAAAAACGTATTTTCCTCGAAACAAGATTCAAGATTTTCCCGCTCTTTATCTCCTTCCCGTAGTGCCACTCCTTTTAAACGGGCTGAGTCTGTCTCCTCACTATCGTCCCGTGGGTATGGGATGGACGGTGTCTCAGAGAGGAGAGACCAACCATGCAAAAGCCCCAATCGAAATTCCTTTGGACGTCCTTCTAAATCTGAAGCCATTCGGAAAACCTTCAGAGGCTTTGCTGGCACTGTTGGGGCGGTCAGCAATCTCAATAAGTCCCAGACGAGCCCATATGCTGACCTGAGAGCCGGTTTACGGAAAACAGAGCCCCCCAGTGGGCAGGGTGCTAAAACCCGAAGTCCCTCCCCTGCACGGCGGAGCCAAGATGCAGCTGGCCGGACTTTTCTTCGGAAAACAGAGCCCCCCAGTGGGCAGGGCTCTAAAACCCGAAGTCCCTCCCCTGCACGGCGGAGCCAAGATGCAGCTGGCCGGACTTTTCTTCTGAAAACAGAGCCCCCCAGTGGGCAGGGCTCTAAAACCCGAAGTCCCTCCCCTGCACGACGGAGCCAAGATGCAGCTGGCCAGTCTTTTCTTCGGAAAACAGAATCAAAAACTGTTTCAAATAATCAGAAAAAATTTGAAAGTCGGACCTCGTCACCATCCAGGAGCAACAGCCAGTCAATTCTGCGTAAAGTGGTTGAGGGTTGGCGTAGTGCGTCGCCTGTAAGAAAGGGCTATGGGACAGCCAGCCAACTGGAAAAGAGCCTTGTTTCAAATGGGCGGAGTCATAACGGCTCTAACTCTTCTTCTTCAAGACGGAGCCAAGTAGTTGAGACAAGTAGTCCATCACTGCAAAAATCTGAAACTAAAAGACTCTCCCCTATATTAAGACGGAGCTACGATGCTCCTACTAAACAATCATCACTGCACAAATCTGGATCAGACCGATCTTCCTATAACCAAAGTCCCTCTCCTTCAAAGCAGAATTATGGCTCCCCTGGACAATCAAATTTTAGATCAGACCAAAGCAATTATTCTAGACCAGTCCCAGCTTCCCTTAGCCGAAGTGCCTCCCCTTCAAAACGAGATTATGACCCTACTGGCCAATCACATTTTAGATCAGACCATAGCAATTATTCTAGACCAGTCCCAGCTTCCCTTAGCCGAAGTCCCTCCCCTTCAAAGCGAGATTATGACCCTACTGGCCAATCACATTTTAGATCAGACCATAGCAATTATTCTAGACCAGTCCCAGCTTCCCTTAGCCGAAGTCCCTCCCCTTCAAAGCGAGATTTTGACCCTACTGGCCAATCACATTTTAAATCAGACCATAGCAATTATTCTAGACCAGTCCCAGCTTCCCTTAGCCGATGTCCGTCACCTTCAAAACATGGTTGTGACCCTCCTGGCCAATCACATTTTAGATCAGACTACAATAATTATTCTGAATCTATTCGATCTTCCAACAGCCAGAGTTTCTTCCCTTCAAAGTGGGATTATCACCCTTCTGGCCAATCACGTTTCCAAAAATCAGAAAGCAGCAAACGCACCGAAGCAAGCCGATCTTCCTGTAACCAAAGCCTCTCCTCCTCAAAACGGAGTTATGACCCTTCTGACCAATCGTCTTTCAGATCAGAGCACAGTAATTACTCCAAAAATAAGCGTGGCCAGGCTATATTACACAAAACTGTCAGTGAATCCAGGAGTGTGTCTGCACCCTACATGGAGAAATCAGCTGATAGCAGCACAGCAGGATCATGGAGAGGTTCAACCCACTCGCTCCTCAGCCCACCGATGTCTCGGAACTCGTCTCCATCTAGGAAGTGCAACGACAGCAAGCAGCTTGGGGATCGAAAATCTTCCCATGTTTCCTGGAGTACCAATGAAAGGAGGCAGAGTCAGGATAATCACAGCCCTGCCTCCCGGAACAGAAGCCCCTCCCCCTTATCGAGAAGCCACACCTCCTCTCAGAGCTCAATTGATTCCGTTATGTCTAGCGGCTCGTCTGGTATGAACAGAGAGGAATATGCCATTATGGCCGACCTTCCGAAGGTCAAGAAGGTCCTCCAGAGGGCGAGGCCGAACCAGATGGAGGGGATGGAGAGAGGAAGCAGAGAAGAAACGTCATTATACAAACCTGCCAGGTAAATAACAAAGAAACAAAAAAAACAGAAAATGGAGGGATATGCATTAAAGATCATTATGTTAATGTTCTCCTGTAGCCACTCCCACACTAAACCCGCCCACATCACCTGGGACGACATGATGGATCAGCGAGGAAATCCCTCCTCTACACACACACCTTCACACACAGAGGTAACACACCTGCACATGACACACACACACACACACACACACACACACACACACACACACACACACAGAGCCGGTTATAGTCAGACAGAGAGACAGAGTTTACTGTGTTTGTGTTGAAGGGAAATAAAATGGAGCAGGAGAAGAGCGAGAAAGTTCATCAGGTATGTATCACTTCCTGTCTGCCTCTGTGTCTCTCTCAGTCTCTATCCATCTCTCCGTCTCTCTGTCCATTTCTCCGTCTCTGAGTTTTTACAGAGTGATATAGAAAGGCGTCTCTTAGTGATGAATAAACTGCGCCCTGTGGCAGAGTGTCAGTGCTGTGAGCTTGAGTGTGAACTGAAGCGCTGCCTGGACATGCACTTCAAATTCCATCAGTTTAGAGAAAAAAACACAGTCAGATTAAATCAGTCTCTGCATGGACGTGTTGGAGTACGCACTAACGAACACCAAGTGTGAGACCAACACGATCACCTGCAGAGAGAAACGAGAGAAAACACTGCAACCTGAAAAACAACCCACACTGCAGAGTTCAAGCTGAAGAGAATGTGATTACCATACTGATTACATTCCTCCACTGCTACAGTTACTCCTTACAGAGAGAGAGAGAGAGAGAGAAAGAGAGAGAGGGAGAGAGAGAGAGAGAGAGAGAGAGAGAGAGAGAAAGATCCTGCATCTAATAACAAACCCAAAAATGTGTTTTCACATTTTTCTTTTTTTTTGTGGAATAAAAACCAGCATTAAAATGCACATGAATATATTTGAGATTGTGCAGTTTGTTACAGATGCAGTTTGTGAGCTCTGACTAGTGAACATCCAATCAAAGGATGTGAAGATGATGACGTTGTTGTACGCCTGCTAGAGGGTCCTGAAGTGACCAACCTGAAATCTTATTGGTTACAGCAACAGTCTTTGAGCAGCATATGGACTGTAGCTACAAGGAGCCTGCAGGATCATAGTGACATTTACATTACTGAAACTACTCTTGATTAATCACCTGACCAAACTAATAAGCACAGACCAACACTCTAGAATCAACTGAGTTAAATAGATATACAAAGTTAGAATCCTACCTTACCAGAAGAGAGTAAATTCAAGATAGAGCTAAAGCACACTCGACGTGTGATGTGATGCTGAAATCTGATTGGATAGAAAGTCTAATCTAATATTACAAAACAAACTCTCTTTCTTTCTCAAATCACAAACAAAACCTCTTTAAAGTCAATACTTTTATTTTTATCTATTTATTTTTATTCAAATTCATATTTAAAAACTTTTTTATTGTGAGAATTTAAACTCTATCACTTCAGTGTTTTATGATTTTCACTAAAAATAAGATATGATGATGTTCTGCTGGTGTTTCACTGAATCGGTTCTTCATTTTTGTATATAATAATAATAATTGTAAGAATTGAATATCGCACAGTTTTATAATCTCACACACACACACACACACACACACACACACACACACACACACACACACACACGTCACACTCCGGAAGTTGTGTAAGAGATCTGATTGGCTGAGCTGAAGCCGCTGTATAGGCTTCACTTCTGATTGGCTGAGGCGAAGCGGCTGTACAGGCGGCGCTTCTGATTGGCTGAGGCGGGTTCAGTAGGTCCTGAGTCGCTGTAGGGGAACCGCCCAGGAAGCTTCTCTCTCACCTCAGTCAGGGGATTAAAAAGAAAACTCTAAAGTCGCTGAGGAAACCCGGAGTCGGTTCTCGCGGCGGTAGTGTCGGAGCTCGGCCGGGGGATGCGCGTTATTCCGGGGCACTGAGGCGGACAGTTCCCGCTCTCTCAGGGACTTTAGCTTGTTAGCAGAGCAACAGGTAGCGCGCGAGACCGTGCTGAGGGAGAACCGATATCACCGATTTATTATCGATACAGTATCGCGATATTTTATCAGTTTTTATCTCTTTATCTGCCTGCTGGATCATCAAACATGACGGTAAGTGTTTATATAACTTTACATTACTGCGTGTGTGTGTGTGTGTGCGTGTGTGCGTGTGTGTGTGTGTGTGTGTGCGTGCGTGCGTGCGCGCGCGCGCGAGAGAGAGAGAGACAGAGGGTGTGTCTGCTTCCAGTCTTCTCACTTCTATTCAAACTGTGTGTGTGTGTGTGTGTGTGTGTGTGTGTGTGTATACATATTTGGTTTTGTGTGATTTACCAAGGTTTCATTTGGGCGTGTGTGTGTGTGTGTGTGTGTGTGTGTGTGTGTGTGTGTGTGTGTGTGTGTGTGTGAGAGAGAGAGAATCAGCCCAAGAAGAGGCCGAGAATAAGACCAGCACATATTCACACACTTCCACACCAGTTCAGTTGTATCTCTGACCAGATCTAATCAGGACAGAAGTAATGGCTATAAAAGTGTGTGTGTGTGTGTGTGTGTGTTGGATCTATTTTTGGAGATATCAGAGGTACATGGTGTGATGTGTTGTTGTGATGATGATGATGATGATGATGGTGTAGATGTGGTGATGATGTGGTGGTGTGTTGATGATAATGTGGTGGTGATGATGTGGTGTGTTGTAGATGTGGTGATGATGGTGTGATGTAGATGTGGTGCTGATAGTGTGATGATGATGGTGTGGTGGTGATGGTGTGATGATGGTGTGTTGGTGATGTGATGGTGTGATGATGGTGTTGGTTTGATAATGATGATGTGGTCATGATGGTGTTGGTGTGATGATGATGGTGTGTTGGTGATGTGGTGGTAATGGTGTGATGATGATGATGGTGTGTTGGTGATGTGATGTGATGGTGTGATGATGGTGTTCGTGTGATGATGATGATGTGGTCATGATGTTGTTGGTGTGATGATGATGATGATGATAGTGTGTTGGTGATGTGGTGGTAATGGTGTGATGATGGTGTTGGTGTGATAATGATGATGTGGTCATGATGGTGTTGGTGTGATGATGATGATGATGATGGTGTGTTGGTGATGTGGTGGTGATGGTGTGATGATAATGATGGTGTGTTGGTGATGTGGTGGTGATGGTGTGATGATGGTGTTGGTGTGATGATGATGTGGTCATGGTGGTGTTGGTGTGATGATGATGATGATGGTGTGTTGGTGATGTGGTGGTGATGGTGTGATAATGATGTGGTGGTGGTGATAATGGTGTTGGTGTGTTGATGATGGTGTGATAATGATGATGTGATTGGTGGTGATAATGGTGTTGGAGTGTTGATGATGGTGTGATGATGTGATAATGATGATGATGTGGTGGTGATGGTGTGATGATGGTGTTGGTGTGATAATGATGATGTGGTGGTGATAATGGTGTTGGTGTGTTGATGATGGTGTGATGATGATGATGTGGTGGTGATGGTGTGATGATGGTGTTGGTGTGATAATAATGATGTGGTGGTGATAATGGTGTTGGTGTGTTGATGATGGTGTGATGATGTTGATGTGGTGTTGATGGTGTGTTGGTGTTATTGTTGTGATGTTGTTGTG
>MU551688.1:2366151-2368788 GCA_024362625.1 Silurus asotus | reverse complement strand
TGGTGATGGTGTGATGATGGTGTTGGTGTGATAATGATGATGTGGTGGTGATAATGGTGTTGGTGTGTTGATGATGGTGTGATGATGGTGATGGTGTGATGATGGTGTTGGTGTGATAATGATGATGTGGTGGTGATAATGGTGTTGGTGTGATGATGATGGTGTGATAATGATGATGTAGTGGTGATAATGGTTTTGGTGTGATGATGATGATGATGATGTGGTGGTGTTGGTGTGTTGATGGTGTTGGTGTGTAACGAATGTGCTTTGCTTGTAAATTGTGTGTGTTAACTCTCTCTCTCTCTCTCTCTTTCTCTCTCTCTTTCTCCTGTAGCCTGATCTGTTGAACTTTAAGAAAGGATGGATGTCCAAACAGGATGAAAGTGGAGAGGTGTGTTTGTGTTTTTTCTAATTAAACAATTTATAAAATTTTATTTTAGTTAAACTACAGTCATAATGATTAACGTATAATGATGTGTGTGTGTGTGTGTGTGTGTGTCTGTGTGTGTGTGTGTGTGTGTGTGTGTGTCTGTGTGTGTGTCTACTAGTGGAAGAAGCATTGGTTCGTGCTGACGGATGCAGGACTGAAATACTACAGAGACTCTGGAGCTGAGGAGGTGTGTGTGTGTGTGTGTGTGTGTGTGTGTGTGTGTGTGTGTGTGTGTGTGAGAGAGAGAGAGAGAGAGAGTGTTGAAGTTGTATTGGTGATGTTTCTGTGGTGATCAGTGGTGGATGAAGAACATAAATAATGTATTTGAGTAAAAGTAGAGACTCAGTAAACTGTAACTCCAGTAAAAGTCTCTTTCTCCTGACTCTGGAGTTTCTTCATCATTTGATCCTCTCTAAATCTCCTGCTTGATGATGAACTGATGCTGATGATCAGATCACGTGTAAAACAGAGCGTGAGCTCGATCCTGATTGGAGACTCGCTGTGTTTTTATCCTCATTAATAAAAAGAAACGAGTGATTTCACTAAATGTAGTAAAAAGTCAAATATTTGAGTTTGAAATGTGAAGTTACAGTAAAAACCTCCACAAATAGAAACAGTTCAGAAACGAGAAAAAGTGACTTCTGTACAGTAACAAGTAACAGTTACTACATCACTGATGATCATCTCTGTTTCTTACTTAATACTGAAATATAACCTGTGTGTGTGTGTGTGTTTGTGTTTGTGTGTGTGTGTGTGTGTGTGTGTGTGTGTGTGTGTGTGTGTGTGTGTGTGTGTGTGTGCGCATCACAGAAAGATGAGTTGGATGGAGAGATCGATCTCCGCTCATGTTTGAAAGTTTCTGAGTTTGATGTAGAGAAAAACTATGGCTTCCAGATACAGGTGACTTCACTCATTCACTCCTCTATTCATTCACTCACTCACTCACTCACTCCTCTATTCACTCACTCCTCTATTCACTCACTCATTCACTCCTCTATTCATTCACTCACTCACTCATTCACTCCTCTATTCATTCACTCACTCACTCATTCACTCCTTTATTCATTCACTCATTTACTCCTCTATTCACTCACTCATTCACTCCTTTATTCACTCACTCATTCACTCCTCTATTCACTCACTCCTCTATTCACTCCTCTATTCACTCACTCATTCACTCCTCTATTCACTCACTCACTCACTCCTCCATTCACTCACTCCTCTATTCACTCACTCATTCACTACTTTATTCATTCACTCATTTACTCCTCTATTCACTCACTCCTCTATTCACTCACTCCTTTATTCATTCACTCATTTACTCCTCTATTCACTCACTCATTCACTCCTCTATACACTCACTCATTCACTCCTCTATTCACTCACTCATTCACTCCTTTATTCAGTTACTTACTCATAGAAATAATCTACAGTACCCCTGCTGACACTTATGCACATGCACTCTCTCTCTCTCTCTCTCTCTCTCTCTCTCTCTCTCTCTCTCAGACGGTGAGTGGTGTGTTCACTCTTTCTGCAATGACTGCAGGAATCAGGAGAAACTGGATTGAGGTTCTGAGGAAAAACATCCAACCGAACAGTACACCGGATCTTACACAGTGAGTAACAGACACACACACACACACACACACACACACACACACACACGATGATCTCATTGTCCCTCTGTCCTCCAGACTTCCAGACAGCACTGCTAATAAAGAGGACCCTCGTCAGCAGCCGTCTCGCCGCCAGTCAGAAACCTCCTCCATCAGCCACGTCTCAACCCCCCACAAGTTCGATTACGTCGAGCTGTCTCCTGTAGACACGCCCACTCCCTCTGCCCCAGCCAATCGGAGAGAAGCAGGGGAAGGGCAGGTGCGGGAACACGGCCAGGGTCAGGAGGAGAAGAACCGTAACGCTCAGCGTGAGACGGGAACGACTCGCAGGTGGCCGGGGAAAACTCAGGAGCAGAGACGTCTGGAGGAGGAGATCGAGAGGAAGTGGGAGGAGTTTGAGCGTCTGCCTCTGAAAGCCATGACTCCACTGTCTGCACTGGGAGCGCTGCAGAGGGAGGTAGAGCGTGCAGATGATTCTTCAATTTGCAAAACTGTTATTCCATTTGCAAATTAAATAATTCATCTGGTGTGTGTGTGTGTGTGTGTGAGTGCATGCCTGTGTGTGTGTGAGTGCATGCCTGTGTGTGTGTG
>MU551688.1:2353651-2361151 GCA_024362625.1 Silurus asotus | reverse complement strand
CAGTGTTGGGACAGGTGTGTGTGTGTGTGTGTGTGTGTGTGTGTGTGTGTGTGTGTGTGTTCGTTCAGTGGGAGGTGATACACACCCGTACACACACTCAGTGTTTGGATGGAGGAGCTGATGTGAGGTCAGGGTTCTGCAGTGCCACAGAGAAAATGCACCAAAATGTCGCTTTAATGAGCCAAAGTTTCTTCCTGTTCTTTTTCTAAGATAAAACTGGACACTGTTTCTTTAAATGTGTGTTTTTTATTAATTTAAAGAAGAATCTGTAAAATTATTGTTTCATAGCGGAGATCAATAAAATCTTTTACCTTGCAGTTTCCCTTGTGTTCTGTGTGTGTCTGATACACACACACACACACACACACACACACACACAACTTAGATAGATAGATAGATAGTATAGTTTTGTGTAGTGCAGATACACAGTATGTAAGGTGTGTGTGTATATATAGATACAGTATGTAAGGTGTGTGTGTGTGTGTGTGTATAAGGTGGAGGTGCAGAAACCCAGTACAGTGAACATGACTGTATTGAATGCAGAACTGAAGTTAATAAACAGCAGTCTGGTGTAGGTGTTGTTGTTGTTATCCAGGTGGGTGTGGGTTCAATGATCAGTCGTGGAAACTGCATCTTCTGTTCGGTCGATAGAGAAACTGGTGTGGGTCCAGTGTAGATGGTGGACCTACAGTCAGGTGATTCAGAACAATAGGGTTGAGTTCAACTGGGGGAAAGTCACTGTATAATACTCTACATATACAACATGAAATAGTAGAAAAGTGTTTACAGTAGAAAAGTGTGGAAGATTAAATCGCTCACGTGGTAACACACGTGTTCACAATCGCACCAGGTGCAAATCTGAAGTACACAAGTCGAGGTCTTCATGCACGCTGACTCCTGTAGGTGGCAGCACTGAGCCGAGTTGTATTACAGGCGGAAGTGCAGACCGGAAGTGAGCCTTGCTGTAAACATGGCGTCCACCGCTGCTGCCCGGACCGCCGGAGCTGTGAGGGCGGTGAAGCCGATCCTTAGCCGGGATGTGGACGAAGCCAAGCGGCGTGCGAGGGAGCTGTACCGCGCCTGGTACCGGGAAGTGCCGAATACCGGTAACACCGTCCGGTTCTTTTAGTACCGTTTATTATAGAACATCTTTCCGGGTCAAGGTCGCTAGAGATATGCTAAGCTAACGGTGTTAGCATCTAATGTCAGTCAGAGCAGGAGGAAAAACAGCAAACATCATTATAATAATCACAGAGGATCTGTTCCTCATTCCATCTGTCTGTAAACAAAACCTGAGTACTGTACACATCTTCATCCTCATCTTCATCTTCACCTACACCTTCATCCTCATCTTCACCTACATCTTCCTCTTCACCTACACCTTCATCTACACCCTCACCTTCCTCTTCACCTACACCTTCATCTACACCCTCACCTTCATCCTCATCTTCACCTACAGCTTCATCTTCACCTACAGCTTCATCTTCATCTTCACCTACAGCTTCATCTTCATCTTCACCTACACCTTCATCTACACCCTCACCTTCATCCTCATCTTCACCTACAGCTTCATCTTCACCTACACCTTTATCCTCATCTTCACCTTCCTCTTCACCTACACCTTCATCTACACCCTCACCTTCATCCTCATCTTCACCTACAGCTTCACCTACACCTTCATCTTCACCTTCCTCTTCACCTTCATCTTCACCAGGGTTCAACAGTCTGCATGAATACTGAAGACTCTGAGACTCTGAAAGAACTCGTCTGGAGTTGGTAGTAAACACAAACGTGTAAAAAATCCCAGAATCTGTTTGAGATGTTTCTCCACTTTGCTTGACTCCAGCTCAGTAAACTTGTGGGTTTCTCTCATCACATTCACGAGGTCATCACATGGAGAGGTGTTGAGTGCTTGTTGGCTGTTTTTCCATCACCCTCTGTGTGTCTAACAAAGACACAACACTTAGAACCAAACATCTCACATCTAGAATCATCAGACCAAAGGACAGTTTTCTTCTTATCTACTGTCCATTCCTTGTGTTTCTTGGCTCAAGCAAGTCTCTTCTGTGTGTTGATCTTCGGTTTCTTTGCCCTGAAGGTCTGAATCACACCGTCTCCTCTCAACAGTGGATGTCAAAATATGTCTAACTTTGAGAAGCTTTACTGTAAATCTGGTTTTTGAGGCTGGTGGTTCTCATAAACTTATCTTCTGCAGCAGAGGTAGCTCTGGGTCTTCCTTTCCTGGGACGTTCCTCATGAGAGCCTGTTTCATCATAGTGTTTGATGGTTTTGGAGACTGCTCTTGGGGATACATATAGAGTTGTTGAGATGTTTGTGATTGACTGATCTTCAGTTCTTAAAGTAATGATGGATCTTTTCTCCTTTAACTGAGTGTTTCCTGCTATAATCCAGAGCACTAACAGTGATATTGACTCTGAACTCACACTTTCTTCTGCACAACACCACTGAAGCTCTGAAGAACATGAAGAAGTGTCACAAATAAACTAATGATGAAACACACCAGTGAAACCCTGTCCAGGTGACACCTCGTGATTCTCATGAGAGCATCCTGAGAGCATCAAAGCTACATGGAGTGACCTTAGGAATATCAGAAATGTAAAGGTGTGTGTGTGTGTGTGTGTGTGTGTGTGTGTTGCAGTGGCGATGTATCAGTTGGACATCACAGCACGTCAGGGCCGAGATAAAGTGAGGGAGATGTTCAATAAGAACAAACACATCCGTGACCCACGTGTCATCGACATGCTCGTCATCAAGGTAACGTGTGTGTGTGTGTGTGTGTGTGTGAGGTGATTATCACGTACCTGAACCTTCAGCTGCTTTTCTGTGATAGTGTAACTGACGTGTGTGTGCGTGTGTGTGTGTGTGTGTGGTTGGTCTCAGGGAAAGATGGAGCTGCAGGAGACCATTCACGTGTGGAAACAGAAGACTCACATCATGCGCTACTTCCACGAGACGGAGACACCGCGTCCCACCGACTTCCTGTCCAGGTTTTATGAAGGACACGCCCCCTGACCTCTCCCTGACCTTTCTCTTTATCTCCTACGATGTTGAACTGTAAATACACTGCGTTACACACACACTCTTTGTCCGTCTGATTTCTTGTGTGCGTGTCTGCTGTGAATGTATTGACTCCGCCCCTTTCACCACTAAATCACACTCCTTTACACAAACACACTGGGGACAGGCAGTGGTCACGACGGGACAGTGTTTGGGACAGTGTTTCAGGCAGTGTTGGAGACAGTGGTCGGGGACAGTGTTTGGGACAGTGGGTGGGGCAGTGTTTCAGGCAGTGTTGGAGACAGTGTTTGGGACAGTGGTCGGGGACAGTGGGTGGGGCAGTGTTTCAGGCAGTGTTGGAGACAGTGTTTGGGACAGTGGTCAGGCACATCAGGGTCGAGATAAAGTGGTGCTCAAAAAGCGTTGCACTTCACATGAATCCCAATCTGCTCTTATAAATCCCTTCACTCTTCTGGGAAGATGTTCCACTGGATTTTGTGGAGATTCATTCAGCTACAGTGGTGTTCGTACCATCAGGCAGTGATGTAGGTGAGAAGGTGTGGAAACCTGCTGTGCAGTCAGGGTTCACGTTCATCACACAGGTGTTTAATACGGTTGAAGCTCTATAGCAGGAGATCTTCCACTTGTCCTTCATCCATGATGTTCCACATCAACAGCTTAAAGATCCATGAAGTTAGTGAGCACCTGAAGAACTTTGAGGATGGATTTAGACTCTAATATCATCAGTCTGCTACAATGTGCTCAGGACCACAGTTTATATGAGCAGTTCCTCACGTGAACATCACTGAACACTTTATAACATAAACCTAAACACTAAACCTCTCCATTCTTTTATATCACATGATCACCTCTTCACTACAATGTGCACTGGTGAAAGTGCTCTACATGTGAATCTGATCTGAACTCGAGAGAAGAGAAGTGGGTTTGGGTTCCTCTGTATGTCTGCTCATATTGTGGCATTGATATAAAACCCTTGAAGAAGATCTCATATGTTCCTGTATGAAATCTGTGTGATACCTGATCAGTATAATGAGCTCGAGCTCGTATGAAGCTTCTTTTTCATACTGAATAATAAACAGAGATCTGAGGAGCCGCTGAGTGTAGAAACATGAGCAGCATTTATACACAGCCAGTAGAGGGCGCCAGAGATTCATCTTCAAATCCAGTTACATGTCGGATAACAAGGAAAGAAGAAAAAACCCTACATTTAATCTCTCACACACACACACACACACACACACACACACACACACACACACACACGTACACACACACACAGGTCATGTTCCATCAAGTGTTTCAGTTTATTTATCCAGTGCATGCAGACAGGAGGAGCTGTTCACTTTATACACACACACACACACACACACACACACACACACTACAGTGAGATGATTCAGATGTGCCAAGGGATCTGTAATGTTCTCTGACGTCCAGGAAAAGTACCGCAGGGTTACACACCTGTATACACACACACACACACACACACACACACACACACAGTCAGGTTACAGCAGGATACACTACATCATGTGCTCATTTACATACGTGTTTACACACCTGAGTGTGTGTGAGTTTAATCATCATCGTCATCATCCTCAGGGACGAAGATGTCGTGTTCCTCCAGCAGAGCAGCGAAGTTCTTACTGATCTGAGTCCCGATGTACAAGAAGGGGAGAACCACCACCGTGAGGCGTAACATCCCGAACGACGTCTGTTACAAACACACACACACACACACACACACACGCACACACACACACACACACACGCGCACACACACACACACACACACACGCACACACACACACACACACGCACAGACACACACACACACACACACACACACCATCTCAGGCAGGATAAATATCTGTAGATCTACTCCATTATGCAACAGGGCCGTGATCCACCAACACCAGAACACGTTCTACTCATCCTTCATCTCTCTCCATCATCTCACTCATCCTTCATCTCTCTCTCCATCATCTCACTCATCCTTCATCTCTCTCTCCATCACTACACTCATCCTTCATCTCTCTCTCCATCACTACACTCATCCTTCATCTCTCTCTCCATCACTACACTCATCCTTCATCTCTCTCTCCATCATCTCACTCATCCTTCATCTTTCTCTCCATCACTACACTCATCCTTCATCTCTCTCTCCATCATCTCACTCATCCTTCATCTCTCTCTCCATCACTACACTCATCCTTCATCTCTCTCTCCATCACTACACTCATCCCTCATCTCTCTCTCCATCATCTCACTCATCCCTCATCTTTCACTCCATCACTACACTCATCCCTCATCTCTCTCTCCATCACTACACTCATCCTTCATCTCTCTCTCCATCACTACACTCATCCCTCATCTCTCTCTCCATCCCTACACTCATCCGTCATCTCTCTCTCCATCATCTCACTCATCCTTCATCTCTCTCTCTATCACTACACTCATCCTTCATCTCTCTCTCCATCATCTCACTCATCCTTCATCTCTCTCTCCATCACTACACTCATCCCTCATCTCTCTCCATCCCTACACTCATCCGTCATCTCTCTCTCCATCATCTCACTCATCCCTCATCTCTCTTTCCATCACTACACTCATCCGTCATCTCTCTCTCCATCACTACACTCATCCCTCATCTCTCTCTCCATCACTACACTCATCCGTCATCTCTCTCTCCATCATCTCACTCATCCTTCATCTCTCTCTCCATCATCTCACTCATCCTTCATCTCTCTCCATCACTACACTCATCCCTCATCTCTCTCTCCATCACTACACTCATCCGTCATCTCTCTCTCCATCATCTCACTCATCCCTCATCTCTCTCTTCATCATCTCACTCATCCCTCATCTCTCTCTTCATCATCTCACTCATCCCTCATCTCTCTCTCCATCACTACACTCATCCTTCATCTCTCTCTCCATCACTACACTCATCCTTCATCTCTCTCTCCATCATCTCACTCATCCTTCATCTCTCTCTCCATCATCTCACTCATCCTTCATCTCTCTCTCCATCATCTCACTCAAATCACTCATTCATCCAAAACTATAACATGTTTGTGAACATCTCCCTCCTTCATCTCTCCTCCATCTCCCTCCTTCATCTCTCTTAAGATCTTCACGCTTTTTCCTGTGTTTTTCTTCACTTCCGCATTTCCTCCTCATGTGATCAATGTTACAGTCTGCAGCACACGTTATCCGGTCCGCCACGCTGCGATCTGATTGGTCCACACCACACCCGCACTGCGCATGAAGACGAGCCGTGAGCCAATCCGCGCGCAGGGGGCGAGCGCTCGTCAGAATACGGGTAGAATTAACGTTCAACACTACACTCGATTTCGGGCACCAGCTGTAAAAATAGAGTTGAGGTTCTGCAGCTGATAAAGTCGGCGGTTTTTCTGCACTTACCTTCTTGGGTTTGGGCAGAATGGCGCCGGAGGATGTGGACACGGCGGTCCGGCACTGTGTCCTCACTGTCCCCGGGTTCTCACACACCGCGGTGCGCGGAAACACACCGATATACCGAGAAAGTCTCGCAAACCGACACCAGAGAGGAGCCGCCATTTTCCCTCAGAGCGCAGGGGGTTGCCAGATAGAGAAGATTTACTGCTTCAGACTGGGCGATGGGAGGAACCAATTTATTAATACACGTGGATTTATATAAAGATAAAAGATCAAAGTAAAATCAGATTTTAAATATTTAAATTGTTTAAATTTTCTGTATTTAATTGATCATAATGTATATATATGGGTAGGGTTGCCAGGTTCATGATGATTTCAGGTTCTAAATGTCTCAGTCTTGAGTTTGTATCATCACACGGGGTTCCTCCAGGTATCTCATCAGTCCAAACAAAACCCCAGCAAGACGGATCTGTGCTACAGTACATTCATTCAGACATCTTCCCCCTGAACAACTCCATCTAACACCACCTGCAACCTTCTGGACAGCGCATGTTCTTCTTGCCTTGGTGGAAACATTAGGAGGATCAGAAAACTGCTTCTATCCAAAGATGTTTGGGTGTTCTTCCAGCACTGCTCCACTGAACCCACCACCAAAAAGACACCAGCACTGAGACTCTTCTCTCTCCTGGTGTTCAGGTGGTGGACTGATCTTTTCATGACACTCTTCACATGACGTCTAAACACGAGTGGAAGCATGACGAGAACCTGTGATATGAGATCAGTTCTGGTCTTGTTCTGAAGTAATGTGTCTCACAGGGTAAAAGCTCAGTGGTACTCTCTGTGAGAAGGTTTTGGATGGAGACTCCAAAGCTCTCTGGATGAAGGTGAGTGTGGAGGTATTGCTGAGTGAGAGAACACAGAGACACGTGTAGGCTACACCTTTTTGTTGTTCTGCTTTATGAATTTGCAGCACAACGTTTTGGGTTTGTAATTAAAATGGTAACATGATGAAGGTCCTGGATCTTTTCAGGAACTCTGGGA
>MU551688.1:2346151-2348651 GCA_024362625.1 Silurus asotus | reverse complement strand
GAGAGAGAGGGAGAGAGAGAGAGAGATTAGATAATTAGATGTTGTAGTGAGTAAATTACAGGTTCAGGTCACATAGACTCACAATAATAAAGCAACGTGTATGATTACTACTGTCTGTGTGTGTGAGAGAGAGTGTGCGGGAATGTGTGTGTGTGTGTGTGTGTGTGTGTGTGTGTGTGTGTGTGTGAGAGAGAGAGTGTGTGATAGTGTGCGAGAATCTGTGTGTGTGTGTTACCCTTGCTGTTTCCTAGGGAACTGATCTGCTGGCTGCTGTTGTTGATGGTCATCACTGCGATGAGTAGGTCCTCCACTGCGTCCCCGTCTACATCCCATAATGCCATGGGAGGTGACATCACACCTGTAGAAGTGGGATATGTTTTTATGGGATATGTGTGTGTGTGTGTGTGTGTGTGTGTGTGTATAGAAAGTTCTGCCTGAGAATGTTCTCGTACCTCCTGCGTGTCCCACGTGAGTCTCCCACGTCGTCTGCCTGAACGAACTCCCCCGTCGGCATGGCAACAGGAAGGCTAACAGCAGGACGAACACCGCGGCGCACATCAGCGGCACCACAAACGCCGCCGTGCGCACCGCTGCCCTGACCTTCGCCTTCTGCCCCGCCCCCTCACTCACCAGCCCCGCCCCCTCATCTGCGGCCCCTCCCGTCTCGCCCCTCCTGTCCTTTCCGTCGCCGTGTCTCCACGCGTCCTCCTCGTCCTCCTCGTGTAGCTCCGCCCCTTCCTGTCCCAGCCTGAGTGTAGCGCTGTGTGTGTGTGAGGCGAGGCCGTTCCGGGGGTAATTCAACACCAGGTCGTCTTCCTCACTGTCATCCTCACTGTCCACCTGGGTCAGGGGGTCATACTCCCCCAGCTCCGAACCCTTCTTCCCTACACACACACACACACACACATCAGGTTCCTAACTGCAGTACAGCGTGTAAACAGAACACACAGCTCTACATGTAACCATGACAACAGTGCTGTGGTGGGGGGAGGGACTCAGGAAATTAACGCTAAATACTGATACGCTAGAATTACAAATTAATGCTAATAATCCGGGTTTTTTTTATTAAATTCTCCACACTTCTGAGGTAAAAGTTGATGTTCTGAACAGTTTGTTGTTGTTTTTCCTGCACATTGTCTTCACACAACGTTTCTGAGGAGAAAAATTAATATTGTATCATTTTATTATATATTGACATTGTTATTACATACACAAGTAACTATTAAGTACGTATTTGAAGGTAGTTGAGTAACCATGGCAACAACGGTGTAAAGGCAGTCTGTGTAGGCGTCTCATTCTGTAAAACGTGGTGCTGAGGGTAGTTACGGTGTATTTAAAGCTGCCCGGAGCTCTTTATTACCAATTTATCTAAATATCTGAGGTAAAAGTCGACGTTCCGAACATTTCTGCATCATTTCCGTTCTCGCTGTGAGTTTACGTTGTTCAGATCCGGGGTAAAAGTCAGTTAAATAACTGATTCCCCTCAGTCACACTCGGTGGCCATGTTGCCTAGCAACAGCGTGAATAAATTCCGAGTGTTAAACACAAATACCCGATCCTATTTGAACGGTGTAAACTACTCATGTGTTCAGGTCAGGAGTGACGTCTCTGTGTCCTCCTACTCCGTAAAAACAAGTCCTGGAGCATCTTCACACACTTGGAGGAGATGTTGTGTGTTTATATACCACATCTGCATGATGGCAAAACAAACCAGTGTGCAGATTTACCAGTCTAACAGGTTCTGTATCTCACAGACATCGTGGAAGTGTTCAGTGTTCACCTCAAGAGCACCACCACACCTTCACACCATCTCTCATGGGTATGGCCCCATCTTATGTGTGATGTATGTCTGAGATCTGACTAGCACAGGGAGCTAACTGAACCAGAAACATCTTCTCTCCAGCAATCTGCTGCTTCCCTCCAAGTGTTACAGACGAAACTGCAGTTAGAAAATTTTTAGTCCATTGTTGTGTAACAGTTGCAGGTATGAAGTGAAGTTGTGAGTGAGGAACTGATGAAAGATCTAACCACACTCTGTAGGATCACCTGAGGGAATGTTTGAGATGCTCTGTTCTCTTCATTTCTCCTTCTCTTCTCACACTATCTTCATTTCTCCTTCTCCTCACTGTTCTCATCATTTATTTCTTTTCTCCTACTTAGATGAAGGACCCACTGAGGTTTGTTTTCCTGGTTTTCCTGGTTTTCCAGAACACTGCAGATGACAAAGGTTCTGTTTTGATCCACTTAACCCTCAAGACGACAAGATGGAGATCACACAGATCTACTGTGGAACCATGGTACCACAGACACGGTGTGGACACGCCCACGGAGACTAGCCACGCCCCTATGTGTGTATGTATATATGTGTATATGTGTATATGTGTGTGTGTGTGTGTGTGTGTGTGTGTGTGTGTGTGTGTGTGTGTATGTATATATATATACATACACACTGAGTTACATTAAAGGATGTAATCAATTACATCATAGTGTTTATCACACC
>MU551688.1:2338651-2343651 GCA_024362625.1 Silurus asotus | reverse complement strand
CACGAGGACGCGGGCGTCACCCCGCATCGTTATTTTCCTTACTCATCAGTTTAAGGCATGAGATACTTCCGGGTTCGTGACGTGTGTGACCGTGTTCACTACACTACACGATCAGGGTGAACACACACACACACACACACACACACACACACACACACACACACACACACACACACACACACACACACGTTTACATGTATCTATTTCTTTCTGTCACACACACACTCTCTCTCTCACACACACACTCACACACACACGTGCACAATACACGTGTTAAAAATACACATACATCTCTTGTATCGTTTACGTTTGGGCGGCGGTGCATTGTGGGATTGTAGGTGACGTCACACCAACACCGCGCTCTGATTGGTCACTACGTCGTTCGGCTTTATTACACGTGTAAATCTTTAGAATAATCTCGAGTTCTCTCAATGTTTTGTCAACAGTTTATTAAATCTAAACATATTAAACTTACTAAATAAAATAATAAGCTACTGCTGTTGTACAGATCTAATGATTAATTTACAAAATAAACCAAATATATTATTAAATAGATCAATAAAATTGTATGTTTTCTCCTAGAAAGCAGCCTCTGGTGTGGTGTTGCGCCACCTGCAGGACTGGAGATCTCAGTGACCTGCAGAATCCTGGAGATCATCTAAATTACTCAGATATTCCCCTTATTATACAGTAACTGTTCCTCAGAACTGTCAGAAACATGACCCCTGATTAGTTATCACATTGCTCTTCATCTCCACATGTTATTTTTAAATCAAACCCATTGTCTCTTTTTGTACGGTTCTGGTTCCAACACACAAAACCCAAAACTCTTTCTTTATCAGGAGCAGAGTGAAGATCCTGCTGAATGTTATTGATATAGTCTTTATTGTGTTTATACCTGATCTCTGGTGCAACAACGATCACAGAAACACAGGGTTTAGGACTAGTAAGTGTCCTCAGCACGTAAAGTGCACGTGTGAAACCTGGTGAAAACAGTACAAAGACACAAAACTGCTCTGCTGGTAAACCTGCTGTGAAGAGACACAGTGACCAGTAGCAACAATGTAAACAAAATGTTGTGCAAAAGAGCAAATAGCAGCAATCCAGAAAAGATGTATGAAAACAGCATGTAAAGAGTTTATGGTAATGAAGTGATGTAATGTGAGTTACTGATCAGAAGGTCAGGGGTTTAAGAGCTTGAACGAGGCCGTTAATCCTCTGTGCTGTATCGTGATCCACCCTGCGCTCTGACCTCAGCTTTCTAGGATATTTTCTATTTAACTTTGTGATATTTGTGAGTTTGCGGTAACTGTGTAAGAGTTTTCCTTTCTCACATCCTCAGTTTGGGACAGTCGCATGCTTCATGTGCACTAAAGTGACCTCACGTAACCCTGTATTTCCTCCTCGCTTGCTGGATTAGATATATAGATTGCATGTGATTGTATAGTGCAGTTACACAGCAAACAAAATCTACCAGAAGTGCGAATAGTAACAATTGTGCACATTTACAGATGCTGATAAATAATAAAATATATGTACAGCAAATTATATATAATAATATACAAGTGTAAATAAATATAAAGACAGAGTAAAAATGTGCACAAGCTGATGAGTAAATACACTGAAAATTAAAGAAATAAATAATTGTGTTATATTTGTGTAGGGTGTGTGTAACAATACACAACATGTAGAGAATGTGGGATTTTTTTTTAGAACTGTGACAAAGGAGGCACGTCGCGCATGCGCAATTCTTTTGTCGTAAACAGAATGGGCTTTACTCCGCGCATGCGCACTTCCGTCCGCGAATTCTCCAGGAGGAAGATGGCGGACGTTTCTTTGGACGAAATTATCCGCCGACGCAATTTTAACACCAGAGGAGGCCTGAAAAGGTATTTCACACTGCGTCAGTCTGTAAACTTCATCTTTAAACGCCGTCAGTGTTTATTTTCTTGTTGAATTTCTAAGCAGTTAATATCGTGTCTAACAGACTGTACTGAAAAAAAAACTCCCGTCTTTGTAGCTGATTCTCGCGCAGCAGGCGACCTGCCACTATTCCGCGTTTCTATTGGCTACAGCTCAGGCGCGTTCAGTGTACTGTGCAGTGATTGGTCCGAGTCCACTACACTGCGCATGCACATGCTCTGCAATATTTTTTTATTTTACCCGTATTCCGGCAAATATAAAAATCTATTCTGTGATTGGTTGCGATTCAGTTTCCACCAATCCCAGAGCAGAATGCTGAAGAGTTCCAGCCAATCCAAGCGCAGGATCTAAAACATGTCAGAAGACGGGTGGTAAACTAACTCGAGTATATTAGCAAATGTTGCTTTCATTGCGTTTTATTAATTTTGGGTTTATAAAACTCATAATTTAATTAGAAGAAAAATAAATAAATCGCTTTTAAATACAATTGTTCTAAAACTGATTAGTAGCAGGTAAAGCAGTGCTAGGCGGCTTCGAGCTAACTGTTAGCATCAAGTTATTAGACGTACACAGATGGTGAATTTCCCGTGTTTGTAGTTTATAATTAACCAAATAATGTAATAATATATAATATTCATTTATTCAGTAATTATGCTATTTCAATGGTAATGAGTCGACTGTGGATCTGTTACTGTGTCGACTGTGGATCTGTTACTCTGTCGACTGTGGATCTGGTATTGAGTCGACTGTGGATCTGTTATTGAGTCGACTGTGGATCTGTTATTGTGTCGACTGTGGATCTGTTATTGAGTCGACTGTGGATCTGTTATTGAGTCGACTGTGGATCTGTTATTGAGTCGACTGTGGATCTGTAACCGAGTCGACTGTGGATCTGTAACCGAGTCGACTGTGGATCTGTAACCGAGTCGACTGTGGATCTGTAACCGAGTCGACTGTGGATCTGTAACCGAGTCGACTGTGGATCTGTAACCGAGTCGACTGTGGATCTGTAACCGAGTCGACTGTGGATCTGTAACCGAGTCGACTGTGGATCTGTAACCGAGTCGACTGTGGATCTGTAACCGAGTCGACTGTGGATCTGTAACCGAGTCGACTGTGGATCTGTAACCGAGTCGACTGTGGATCTGTAACCGAGTCGACTGTGGATCTGTAACCGAGTCGACTGTGGATCTGTAACCGAGTCGACTGTGGATCTGTAACCGAGTCGACTGTGGATCTGTAACCGAGTCGACTGTGGATCTGTAACCGAGTCGACTGTGGATCTGTAACCGAGTCGACTGTGGATCTGTAACCGAGTCGACTGTGGATCTGTAACCGAGTCGACTGTGGATCTGTAACCGAGTCGACTGTGGATCTGTAACCGAGTCGACTGTGGATCTGTAACCGAGTCGACTGTGGATCTGTAACCGAGTCGACTGTGGATCTGTAACCGAGTCGACTGTGGATCTGTAACCGAGTCGACTGTGGATCTGTAACCGAGTCGACTGTGGATCTGTAACCGAGTCGACTGTGGATCTGTAACCGAGTCGACTGTGGATTTGTAACCGAGTCGACTGTGGATCTGTAACCGAGTCGACTGTGGATTTGTAACCGAGTCGACTGTGGATCTGTAACCGAGTCGACTGTGGATTTGTAACCGAGTCGACTGTGGATCTGTAACCGAGTCGACTGTGGATTTGTAACCGAGTCGACTGTGGATCTGTAACCGAGTCGACTGTGGATTTGTAACCGAGTCGACTGTGGATCTGTAACCGAGTCGACTGTGGATTTGTAACCGAGTCGACTGTGGATCTGTAACCGAGTCGACTGTGGATTTGTAACCGAGTCGACTGTGGATCTGTAACCGAGTCGACTGTGGATTTGTAACCGAGTCGACTGTGGATCTGTAACCGAGTCGACTGTGGATTTGTAACCGAGTCGACTGTGGATCTGTAACCGAGTCGACTGTGGATCTGTAACCGAGTCGACTGTGGATCTGTAACCGAGTCGACTGTGGATCTGTAACCGAGTTGACTGTGGATCTGTAACCGAGTCGACTGTGGATCTGTAACCGAGTCGACTGTGGATTTGTAACCGAGTCGACTGTGGATCTGTAACCGAGTCGACTGTGGATCTGTAACCGAGTCGACTGTGGATCTGTTATTGAGTCGACTGGGGATCTGTTATTGTGTCGACTGGGGATCTGTAACCGAGTCGACTGGGGATCTGGTATTGAGTCGACTGGGGATCTGTTACTGAGTCGACTGGGGATCTGGTATTGAGTCGACTGGGGATCTGTTACTGAGTCGACTGGGGATCTGGTATTGAGTCGACTGGGGATCTGGTATTGAGTCGACTGTGGATCTGGTATTGAGTCGACTGTGGATCTGGTATTGAGTCGACTGTGGATCTGGTATTGAGTCGACTGTGGATCTGTTACTGAGTCGACTCTCTGCATGGATTTGTCGCTGATTGATTTGTGTAGAATCTGTGTAAAAGAAGTTGTAGATGCATCCATGTTCTGCTCTATTTAGACACAGTGGTGTGGCAGTAAGTGGTATGCAGGAGGTGCAGCTGTGACTCCAGTGAAAGGAGACGTGTTCTCTGTGTGAGATTCCTGTACGAGGTGCAGCGCTCTGTTCTACTGCACTTCTCTTTTATACCGATGGTTTCTTTAGACGTGAGCTCATAATGATGGTATTAAGAGGTGGGTTGATTCACTGAAGGCAGAGGGGTGAAATACACAACCTGACACTGTACACCTGGCTCTCACACAGCTGGAGTTGTTGGAGCAGCTGTTTTCTAGGTGATGTTTGAAAGATGGTCAGAAGTGTTTGTGGTGAAAGGCAGTGGCATAATCCCACGTTCACACTGAAGTCATGATATTTATCAATATTATAAACACAATATACATCATCTGATTGAAAACTCGATTTAATAAATGCTCCTGTTTATTTTTGTGTCTGTGCAGGCCGACCTTTGGCAGAGGGGTGGGGTCAGTAGGGAGAGGGGCGGGGCTTATGAGCAGAACATTCGACGCCCGTCAGAAGATCGGCACCACTGATGTCAGACAGAGG
>MU551688.1:2331151-2336151 GCA_024362625.1 Silurus asotus | reverse complement strand
TTTTGATTTTAAACCTCACACACACACACACACACACACACACACACACGATGATGATGATGAAGATGAAGATGTACATGGAGTGTATAAAGACTCATGTAGAGGTTTAGTTTTTGGGGGTAGAGGGCGGTCCTGTCCTGATCCTCTGTGATTAGTTGTTTGTAGTGTTCCCTAACTGGTGTTGGTGATTTGAGACACAGCCCTGACAGGGGGCGGGGCCATGTGTGGTACAACTGTCTGTACTCGACTTCCTGTTTGTTTATATTCTACAGTAAAACTCACTTTATAATAAACTCAACTGTGTGTGTGATGTCTTTATTCACCCCCGTGTGTGTGTGTGTGTGGACTTCCTGTTTGTTTATATTCTACAGTAAAACTCACTTTATAATAAACTTGTGTGTGTGTGTGATGTCTTTATTCACCCCCGTGTGTGTGGGGGGGGAGGTTTATGTTTCTGGATCTGGACAGAAGAAGAACTTCACTGTCCAGTCACAATCATTAAAGTGAATTCCATAGTTTTGCTTCGGTCTTAAGGAGAACTCCAACTGAGTTACTCTGAAGCACCAAAACATTTATATAGAAGTCTTCAATACTTCCAGACTGTCCAGGAGGAGAAGTTCACAGGTATGGATCTGTATCTGAATAAAGAGTGATATGGTCTTAAAGCAGATATGGAACATAAACAAAACAGGTCTACTTCCATCCTGAAGAAGGGACAATACAATTCCAGAATTATTTCAGAGAAGGAACTTCTTGAGAACAGGTTCAGGAACTGTCTGAAGAAATCCATCTTGCAGTTCAGAGGAAATGAAGGTGTGATTGGACTGGAGGGTAGGTCCACCCCTCATTGTCTTCCCCACAGTTCATCTCCTGTTTATCCCTCACCAGAGAACTATCATGAGAGGAACATATTCATACACCATTTTATATTTGTATTGATTTTAAGTAAAAGTGTGGAAATTCTCTAATCATTAACACGTGAGTGGGCGGAGCTACAGGGTGTACCTCTCTCCGCCAACAGAGGGCGACAAAGAGACTTACAGAACTACAGCTCCCAGGACCTTCAGCGATACTTCCGATTTCCGGTTTAGTGGAGAAGTGAAGATGGCGGCGTCCAGCAAGAAAAACTCGAGCAGTGCGTGTGTGATTCCAGGAGGATTTACAGGTGTGTGTGTGTGTCTCTCTTTGTATGTATGCGTGCGTGTGTGTGTGTGTGTGTGTTGAATTAAACACATGGCGAGAAAAAATATTGAGCAGTTCAGGAAAAAAAAGAAGAGAAAAACCGACACGTGTTTCCGGTCGCCGTGTGTGTGTGTGTGTGTGTGTGTGTGTGTGTGTGTGTGTGTGTGTGTGTGTGTGTGTGTGTGTGTACACACTGTATAGTAGCTTCGTAGTTAAGATTTTGTATCTGAAGGAGTTGAAATCCCAGTCTGGGCCCCTGAGCAAGGCCCCTAACTGTATCTGCTCAGGAGTATGAATGAGAGAAATGTGAGTCGCTGTGAATAAGTTCTTCTGCTAAATGTTCTAAATGCTTAAAGTCATTAATTGGTTTTAATACTGCTGGTCCACTACAGAACTGTGGTTTGGTTGGAATGAAATCCTGCACCCACACTGGTGGTTTGTGGTGAATAGTGGACACACCTGCTTTAGTGTATATTATTGGTGTGGATTTGAGAAGTTTAACACAGAGGCTCTAATGATGATGAATGCTTGGTGAGAAAGTGGAGCAGATCCGGGTTTCAGGAACGTTCTTTCTGTTCTCTGGATGCTGTATTTCTCTCAGCATGTTGATGGACAGAGACACAGTGTGGAGGATTCAGCAGCCGTGTGACTCCGTAAAACACACTTACAACGGTCTCGTCCATTTCTGACTGGAGAAGATGGACAGAACCCTGTCTGTGATGCAGATCTCAGTGGAGAAGATGGATAGAACCCTGTCTGTGATGCAGATCTCAGTGGAGAAGTTGGAGAGAACCCTGTCTGTGATGCAGATCTCAGTGGAGAAGTTGGATAGAACCCTGTCTGGGATGCAGATCTCAGTGGAGAAGTTGGAGAGAACCCTGTCTGTGATGCAGATCTCAGTGGAGAAGTTGGAGAGAACCCTGTCTGTGATGCAGATCTCAGTGAAGAAGATGGAGAGAACCCTGTCTGTGATGCAGATCTCAGTGGAGAAGATGGAGAGAACCCTGTCTGTGATGCAGATCTCAGTGGAGAAGATGGAGAGAACCCTGTCCTCAGGCAGGATGCTTGCAGTGATGCAGTGGTAAAGCAGGCAGAAGAGATTGTGATTGGTGACTCTGAGGTCCTCGAGCAGGCATCTAATAACATCTGTATTTTCACATTCTGTAATTGGATGATCAGAAATCAGAAATATATTGATGTGGAAGAGCTGCTTTTTATTCCACGATGACTGACGGTGAAGAAGAACCTGATCTGGCAGCAGATACACTTCTTTACAAGACTGACTTTCCACCAAAAGCTGGACATGTCGAGAAAGTCACCAAATAGATTTCAAATCCACAGAAACACAACGTGTGTGTGTGTGTGTGTGTGTGTGTGTGTGTGTGTGTGTGTGTGTGTGTGTGTGTGTGTGTGTGTGAGGTGATGAGGTGAATATTGGAGCTTCTGTTAGAGATGATGTATGTGGAGGAGTAGTTGTGGAGTGTGGAGGTCACTATGGTGATGGTGGATGGAAAAAGGCTGGTCCTGCCCCTGCTGCTTTTGGTGCACATGTTCCTGTATCTCCTCATTGATGGAAGAAGGTTATACAGTTTATAACTCGTATGTGAGGAGTCCCTGATGATGATTGTATGATTGTTAAATCCTGGCTTTCATAAATTTCATGTGGGCTTTATGGTGTGTGTGTGTGTGTGTGTGTGTGTGTGTGTGTGTGTGTGTGTGTGTGTGTGTGTGTTTCAGTGCTGTCCTTGAAGTTTCACTCGAGCAGTACAGCGCAGCACCAGCTGTGTGTGAAAGAGCACAGAGTACGAGCTGAAACCAACACACACAGACCTCCAGACAGAACACTGTTCATCCTCAATGTTCCTCCATACTGCTCACAGGTACAGACCACGCCCCCTCACTAACCACACCCTTACTGCTCACAGGTACAGACCACGCCCCCTCACTAACCACACACATACTGCTCACAGGTACAGACCACGCCCCCTCACTAACCACACCCTTACTGCTCACAGGTACAGACCACGCCCTCTCACTAACCACACACATACTGCTCACAGGTACAGACCACGCCCCCTCACTAACCACACCCTTACTGCTCACAGCTACAGACCACGCCCTCTCACTAACCACACACATACTGCTCACTGCTACAGACCACGCCCCCTCACTAACCACACACATACTGCTCACAGGTACAGACCACGCCCCCTCACTAACCACACCCTTACTGCTCACAGGTACAGACCACGCCCTCTCACTAACCACACACATACTGCTCACAGGTACAGACCACGCCCCCTCACTAACCACACCCTTACTGCTCACCGCTACAGACCACGCCCTCTCACTAACCACACACATACTGCTCACTGCTACAGACCACGCCCTCTCACTAACCACACACATACTGCTCACCACTACAGACCACGCCCTCTCACTAACCACACACATACTGCTCACAGGTACAGACCACGCCCTCTCACTAACCACACACATACTGCTCACTGCTACAGACCACGCCCTCTCACTAATCACACACATACTGGTCACCGCTACAGACCACGCCCTCTCACTAACCACACACATACTGCTCACCGCTACAGACCACGCCCTCTCACTAACCACACACATACTGCTCACTGCTACAGACCACGCCCTCTCACTAACCACACACATACTGGTCACCGCTACAGACCACGCCCTCTCACTAACCACACACATACTGCTCACAGGTACAGACCACGCCCCCTCACTAACCACACCCTTACTGCTCACCGCTACAGACCACGCCCACTCACTAACCACATTTAATTATACCTCTATAAGTGTGTGTGTGTGTGTGTGTGTGTGTGTGTGTGTGTGTGTGTGTGTGTGTGTGTAGAGTGTGGTGAAGGACCTGTTCTCTCAGTTTGGTCGAGTTCAGAGTGTGGAACTGAGTGAGAAACCTGGAGCAGCTGAAGACAAACAACCCAACCTGTCACCTTATTTCACACCTGTACACAAACAGGTAACGCGCACACACACACACACCTGTACACAAACAGGTAACACACACACACACACACCTGTACACAAACAGGTAACACACACACACACACACCTGTACACAAACAGGTAAAGCACATGTTAATGTTAATGAATGTTTTACACATTAGTATGTTGTGATTAATCCTGTGTGTGTGTGTGTGTGTGTGTGTGTGTGTGTATACAGTGTTTTAAGGTAGCCTATGTGGTGTTTAAACGCTCGTCATCTGTAGCGGCGGTTAAATCACATCCGTATGACTCTCCTCTCATCATCTCCACTACAGAGAAACCACGTCATACCGGCATCGAGAGTGAGTGAAGAACACGCCAATCAACACGCTAACACACACACACACACACACACGCTAACACCCCCACACACACTCACACACGCTAACACCCCCACACACACTCACACACGCTAACACCCCCACACACACTCACACACACACTAACACCTCCACATACACATACATGCTAACACCACCCCAACACAGTAACCCCACTCACACACTAACACCCATACACATGCTAACACAAAGTACAAACTGGTACAATAACCACTGTAAATGCTCAAAGCTTAAATTGTGTGGTGTGTGTGTGTGTGTGTGTGTGTGTGTGTGTGTGTGTAGAGTGGATCCATGAATACACACAGTCGTTCATCACTCCAGAGCTGCTACAGAAAGCTGTTGATAACTTCATGAGCCAGTACGACAAAAGGAAAGATGAGGTCAGTGTTTGTGTGTGTGTTTGTGTGTGTGTTTGTGTGTGTGTTTGTGTGTGTTTGTGTT
>MU551688.1:2256795-2319188 GCA_024362625.1 Silurus asotus | reverse complement strand
AATCCCATACTACACCCATACTAAACTATACACAATCCCATACTACACCCATACTAAACTATACACAATCCCATACTACACCCATACTAAACTATACACAAACCCATAATAAACCCATACTACACCCATACTAAACTATACACAATCCCATACTACATCCATACTAAACTATACACAATCCCATACTACACCCATACTACATCCATACTAAACTATACACAAACCCATAATAAACCCATACAACACCCATACTAAACTATACACAATCCCATACTACACCCATACTACATCCATACTAAACTATACACAATCCCATACTACACCCATACTACATCCATACTAAACTATACACAAACCCATAATAAACCCATACTACACCCATACTAAACTATACACAAACCCATAATAAACCCATACTACACCCATACACAATCCCATACTACACCCATACTACATCCATACTAAACTATACACAAACCCATAATAAACCCATACCAAACTTTACACAATCCCATACTACAAACATACTAAACTATACACAATCCCATACTACACCCATACTACACCCATACTAAACTATACACAATCCCATACTACAACCATACTAAACTACACACAATCCCATACTACACCCATACTAAACTATACACAATCACATACTACACCTATACTACACCCATACTAAACTATACACAATCCTATAATAAACCCATACTAACCCATACTAAACCATTCTAAACTCATCCTAAACTATAAACAAATGCATAATGAAGCCATATTAAAACCCATACTGACCCCCCCCCAAAAAAAAATAAAAATAAAAAAAATAAATAAACCCATTTTAAACTCAGTCCAAAACCAATCCAAACATATATTGAACCCATTTTGCTTACTGAATCTAAATTCATACCAAAACCATTCAATACCCTATATGTACCTACATATATATATGTACACACACACACACACACACACACCCACACACACATATATATATATATAAATAATGTATAGACATTACAGTATGTGCCATAATGTGTGAAGGAAGGATTATTACATTATGACACTATTACAACATAGCACTCATGTACTCATTTCCTCATAACGGAAGCTACCAGTATGTTGCTTCCTGCTCATCCAAGCACATTGTGCAGGTGAGAGAGTAGAAAATAGAGAAAAGAAAAAAAAAACCTTTAGGACCAAGCACTTTTGTGTGGCAAGCCAGTAACACCCATTATCTCCAGCAGATAGTGGAAAAAAAGCAGTTCATGTCAAATTGTCTGCAGCCTTTGCTGCTTGTTTTGAATAAAAATAATAACAATAATCAAACTGATCGGTATCATCATCAAAATAAAAAGTAAGTATTTACTCCAGCTGTTGCAGAGCATGTGCTGCCAAAATCCTTTTCCCTTTCTTTTTTTTTAATATTCATTACATTTGAACAAATGACAGAAACCTGGACCATGTCCAACAGCATAGTTTTGTATCTCCATGAATATAAACAGCACAATATAGCGGTCGATAAGCCGTTAGAACTTAGGACACACCAATCTGAAGCGAACTCAGATAACATGCATAAGCACACACAGTTTAAAAAAAAAAAAAAAAAAGTCCTACCTGAGGGAATGTGGTTGAGTCCGGACGGCTTGAGAAGCTCCAGAGGCTGCTCTTTACTGGGGAAGCTATCTGCAGGAGACAGAGAGAAGGCGTGCGTTCAGAAAGGATCAGCCAGAGTACAGCTGTGTGAAGCATCACACCAGGAGAAACACCCAGGAAGGGCATTAAAGACATATACACTCCGAAAGAAGAAAAAGCCGGGGTAAATAATAAGTGAGAGGAAACGGCATTATGGAGGAGAAAATAAAAAAATAAAAATACAACTGAACAAATATAGAGCTCTCGCTAAGAGCCCTGATAGTCAATATCCATGCAAGAATACAAATGAATAAACAATAAACAAACAAACAACCTAAACAAAAGAATGAACGCCTTCGTCAGGTGGATTATATCTATTTGGGCTCGAGTCACAATTTTCCAATCTGAATAATGAAAACTAAAATCACCAAACGAAAGATGCAACAGAAATATCAGCATTGTAGAATCGAAGTCTGATTTCTCTGGCACCGTGAACCACTCCGAGTCATGCTGAATCAGCACCAATCAGAACTGAAGCAAACAGGGGAAAAAATAAAAAAGAACCCATACAAGCATAGAAACACAGCCCCACTCTTCAAACACTGCTTTCACAATAGTGTGAGCAACTCTAAATAAATAAACAAACAAACAAATAGGTAGGAACCCTGACACAGTGATGTGGCTGCCCCTCACACCTACATGTTGAGAGATTGGAGCCTGGAGCAGAAGCTTTTCAAAGCCAGGCAGGCGTTTGACTTCAGCAGAAAGCCTGAAAGGAGCATCAATTATAGTTCACACAGAGTGGGGGGTATGTGCGCATCTAGAACATCAGCAGGTTGTAAGAGGGCAAAAGTGCTTGTTCTCCAGTCGGCAGCCGTTCCAGGCACAGGGCCACAGAGGCTGCTCTACAGGCAGAAGCTCTGAGAAGGAGGAAAGACCTTCCACCCTGAGTCTCCTACACAATTGGTTCACCTCCACATGTTGGGAAAAATCATGGCCATTCATGTATTCAGTTCCTTCATGTAATCCTGGATATAAACGATACGGACAGAAGTTTGTGGACATCCGATGATACATTTGTGTGGAGATTTGTGTGGAGATCAGGTACTGATGTAGGGTGAGAAGATCCGGGGTGCAGTCAGTGTTCGCATTCATCCCAAAGGTGTTAAAAGGGTTGAGGTCAGAGCTCTATAGCAGGCCACTCAAGATCTTCCAATCCAAATCTTCATGTAGCTAATGTTGTGTACAGGAGCATCGTCATGCTGGAACCTTGTTCAAGTGAAGGAAAAACTTTAATGCTCCTGCATGATTGTGTCATTTCAACGATTAATTTAGTTAATAAAAAAAATTAAAAAATTAAAGGCCGCTTCATCGCTCCAGCTCAAACCTCCAAGTGGTCTGAGCGGCTAAACCTTACAGACGCATCTAGCTTCTAGTCACACGAGTGAAAACGAAACTGGTTCCAAACCATTTTTTTTGCCTCTATATTCATTCATACATGGTTTGACATGGCAGTTCCACAAAGCAGGGCAGAACAAGCACCCACACATGTCCTTGTGAAGGAGAAAAAAAAAAACCCACAAAACAAATTCCATGAATATGCAAATTAGAAATGCCTCTAACACTACACACTCCCCACTTCGAACGGTTTACTGGTAGTGAGAGCCTGCATTTGCATATTGCACATGATAGACACTTATATTTTATGTACAGATTAAAATGTCTTCTTATTAAAAGAAAATAATGAATGACAAATTATTCTGTAAAATCCTCTGGGGCTGAACTCGAGTACAAAAAAAAAAACTTTGCGTAGTCCATTTAACTACACACGGACCACCGTGTTTCCCCACGGACCATTATTCCTGACGCACTGCCCGCTAAACTCTGGAGAGCTCTGGACAGGTGAACACACGCTGCAAAATGAGTAAACAGCGAGGGGAAGATTCATTTGGAACCTCGTTTCCGCCACATAAAACACGTTTTTCCCTCTTGGACTATTTCTCGCAATTCTGCTATTTTTCCTATGCTTCCGTACATTCAGATTTATTTATTTTTTTAAGTAATTTTTTTTTTTAAGTTTGCATTTTAATGTAATATGGCAATTAAATGCACTAAATGGCTTTAGTTTTCACAATTATTCTTGTAGGCGGTTTCAGAAAAAGAAAAATTACGTGTTTAATGATTCCTTTTTTCCTCTTGTATATTTAGTATTGATCTTTAAGAATAAAAATGTACGTCTTATCTAAATACTCGACTAATCGAATAATCGGTAGAATACTCAATCACTAAAATAATCGATAGCTGCAGCTCTGCAATCTACAGAACCCCATGATGATTTTATTAGTGTACAACCATAGAAAAGAAGACACCAAGTGGTCATGCACACACTTGCTATCTAGCAAAGAAATAAGAAGCTTTGGGGTGTGCTTCTAATATAAACAAGGATCAATGTGATGCAGTACACCTCATAAAAATGTCACCAAACTGTTGTCAAATAACAGCACTTTCACATCTGTTTATTAAAGTCCACAATACAGGTCCTTGTGTAAGATGTCAGCAACAAGAGTGGATCAATCAAGATAAACCCATCACTCCTATAGCCAGCACTACTGTCAGAACTGATATCATAAAAAGTTAAATCAACACTGACTGGCCAATCAGAACTGAGAATTCAACAATGCTCTGGTATAACAATCTTTCTTAATAACAGATTGTAATGAGGTGTTCAAAAGAGGGATACAAGTAACAAGATAATGAAGAATCCCAGCAAAAAGAGGAATCCCAGTGGAGATAATGAAGAACCCCAGCAAACAGAGGAATCCCAGTGGAGACAATGAAGAACCCCAGCAAAAGAGGAATCCCAGTGGAGACAATGAAGAACCCCAGCAAAAGAGGAATCCCAGTGGAGACAATGAGGAACCCCAGCAAAAGAAGAATTCCAGTGGAGACAATGAGGAACCCCAGCAAAAGAAGAATTCCAGTGGAGACAATGAGGAACCCCAGCAAAAGAGGAATTCCAGTGGAGATAATGAAGAACCACAGGAAAAGAGGAATCCCAGTGGAGACAATGAGGAACCCCAGCAAAAGAGGAATCCCAGTGGAGACAATGAGGGACCCCAGCAAAAGAGGAATCCCAGTGGAGACAATGAGGAACCCCAGCAAAAGAGGAATCCCAGTGGAGACAATGAGGAACCCCAGCAAAAGAGGAATTTCAGTGGAGATAATGAAGAACCCCAGCAAAAGAGGAATCCCAGCAAAAGAGGAATCCCAGTGGAGGCAATGAGGAATTCCAGCAAAAGAGGAATCCCAGTGGAGGCAATGAGGAATCCCAGCAAAAGAGGAATCCCAGTGGAGGCAATGAGGAATCCCAGCAAAAGAGGAATCCCAGTGGAGACAATGAGGAACCCCAGCAAAAGAGGAATCCCAGTGGAGACAATGAGGAACCCCAGCAAAAGAGGAATCCCAGTGGAGACAATGAGGAACCCCAGCAAAAGAGGAATTCCAGTGGAGACGATAAATAACCCCAGCAAAAGAGGAATCCGAGTGGACATAATAAAGAACCCCAGCAAAAGAGTAATACCAGTGGAGAAAATGCAGGAGAACCACTTGAAATTTCCTGAAATAAGGAACCCTGTTGGAACCACTAAAGGCACAGGTAAAGTCATGCATCACAGGAAGAGTCAACTTAAAGTATAAAGCGGCCAGACTAGAGGCACAACTACTTTCCGTTTCTGTTTCTGCCTTTTTCCAGCAAAGCCAGACTGCAGGCATGATTAATACATGACGGAACACAAGAGGAATGAAAAATTCAGAAGTGAGCAACCCCCACCCCAGTGGAATGGGTTACTAAAGAAAGATGCCTCCATGCTCCACAGGCAGGCCTAATTTTGCTCTGACAGAGGGAGAAATGAAAAGAAGAGCAGATGGGGGGGAGCGCTGGGGGGGGGGGGGGGGGGGGGGGTGCACGATGGAAGCTGGTTAGTTAGGTTTGTGGAGCAGGGCCTTGTTCTCAGGCTTGTCTCACTCCTTGATCTATTTCTGGATGAAGTCTCCTCGAACCATAATAGCATTTTAATTAGCCCACCATGCCAGAAGATCCGTCATGCATCACTCAGTGAAAGCCTGCAACTATAATATCAGTAAAAAAAAACAATGTTCAGTGATCATACAGAAGCAGCATTACACTGGAGCCACTTTAGATATACAGACTTTATAGTCTGTGGTACTGCATTTCTGGTGAAAAAAACCCAAACTCAAACTAAATAAAAACATGAATATCTATTAAGAATTTGGGAGGCCAGTACTTACCCTCTTAGCCTACTCAAGATAAAGATGCCACTGCTGGGCCCTTAAGCATGGCCCCTACACATCTTCAACTCCTCAGTTGTGTACATGAGATAAGTAGCTCTGGATATGGACGTATACCAAATGACATAAATGCATACACTGTCAGTCAAACATTATGACCACATGCCTAAGATTGTGTTTGTCCTCCTTTGGCCATCAAAACCGTCCTGAGCATCAACAGCTTGAACTTCTTCAGCAGTTTGAGCTACAGAAGTTCGTCTGTTGGATCGTCCCACACGGGCCAGCCTTCTCTCCCCACGTGCATCAATGAGCACACGGCCGCCCAGGACCCTGTCGCCGATGCACTACTGTTCCTTCCTTGGAGCACCTCTGACAGATACTGACCGTTGCAGACTGGAAACATCCCACAAGAGCTGCAGTTATGGAGCTGCTCTGACCCAGTCGTCTAAGCGTCACAATTTGTCAAACTCGCTCAAATGTCGTTTCATACACGTTTTATTAAAGGTAAATAAATGCTACAGAATCAGAACATTTAAGAATGAAATGGGGGGAAAACACGCACATTTCTCATGGAATACGAAAGTGATGTTTAATGCAAATGATTAACCCCCACCACCCACACCCACTACCCTGAGTCTCTAACAGTTTCCACACTCACTTAGCAAACAATCAGCCATTCTCCAGTGGATCTCTGGCAGCCCATTCTTTTATAGAAACAACATCCGGGATTTCCCACAAGGCCGTATTTAAGGAACAAATTTGCTTTTCCAACCTCGCAGACATGAAACCATAGACAGCAGACAAAAAAAAAATTCAAATCGACACTGTCCACATGCGAGATCCCCTTCCTATCTGATTCAACATACACCCATAAACTAAATCAGTCCTGATGCGTTTTCCGAAGAATTGCTGCGACGTTATCGGAGCTGATCTTCAGCACGTGTTTTGGTGTGTTTATGGAAATAAAATCACGCTGTTTTTCATTAGAGCTGCAACACACCCTTTAAAAAATAGAATGCTGATGAATAAATACACCAGAGGACTCAACTGGGTTTTGTGTGTGTGTGTATGTGTGTGTGTGTGTGTGTGTGTGTCACTGAGATGGGAGCCGGGCAGACGGGCAGCCGGTGGCAGATGGCAGAAAGATGACACCAGAGCCTGATGGGCTGGATAAGGAGAAGTCCTTCTGTCTGTGTGGCATCAGAACCACGGTTACACACTGGAACACATTCACAGCCAATTCCAAACAATCAACATGTAGTACGTGGTTACTGAGCGCGCAGGTGAATACACCGTCACCCATCATTGTGCAATTACAATCAGCTCCGGCACGGTCGCTTTTGAAATTTTTTGGACTTCTTGATATGTTTAGAAGCAGACAAAATGACGCATGATGGATTGTGAAAGACGACTCCAATTTAAAAAAAGAAAGAAAAAACGGTCAAGATGATCCAATTATTCTTGAGCAACTCTACAAAAACAAAAGCCTGCAGTTCACCTCAAATGGCACTTGCTGCAAATCAGAATGGTGCGTTTCTGCAGAATTTATGTGTTCTACTAGTTATTAAATAAAAATCACAAAAAAAACAAAGACAAAACAAGCTTTCAGTTGTCGTGACAATTAAGTAAAATTGCTACCTGATTTAGCCAAATACCCATCCAGCCTAAACTTTAGCAATTAAAGCACTGGTGGAGAAATTGAAAAAAAAATCTAATAAAGTTTAGATATAGGGAGGAATTGAAGCAGTGATTTTAGACCTGGCACACGTTTCTTGATACTCGTCAATACATAATAACAATCGGGGGCAATAGTATTATGGAATGTTTTGTTCAGCTCTGTTTACACCGCTGTTAAGAGCAACGAGCGGAGTGGCGTGAGTGAGCATTAAAAATGCCGTGAGCTGCACTCGTGAGAAAAGTGTAGACCGTGACAACCAGAAGTGTGTGTGTCTTAGTGCTCAGTGCTCGCAAGAGTAAAGTGCTTAGGGCAGCCAGCTTTGTGTACTTTACTGAAGACAGCGTTCTGTCAGGGTTAATTGTATGCACAAGCCAGAGTTCCTTCTCTGGATGCAATCTGTGTGCAGCGACGTACACTAGGTTTAACAAACTGCACTGAAACTGAATATGGAATCTGAGAAATAAATACACAACACACACGCGCATGAGTGAACAACACATTACCTATTTGTCCTTACGATCCGACACTAAAACGGAAGGATGGACAGGTTGGTTATGTAAAAGAAATGCTAGGAATAAAGAGTTGGACGTGGGGCCCAAAGGACGGCGCAAAGAGAAACAGGAGATTAATAACAAATCGGTCAAATCAGTCACCGCAAAGCCCTAGGGTCACCTTTAACAACACACACAGGCAACAATCCAGTTGTTTTGGTGCGTTCATAAAAATAGCTGTTCGTGATGACAGTGAACCGGAACATGTTTACAGTGCGGTTGAAGCTTTGAAGTCGGAGACTTTATCAGCCACCCAAAGCTCCTTTTCCAAAAACATGCAATTCTGCGCCATTTCGGCCGCACACATCCCAGAGGACGTGGGAAATGACATCAGAGCTGTTAGACAGGAAAGCAAGACTAATCGTCTATATCTCTGGTAAAGAAAAAACAGGAAATGCCGAAAACTGACAAGCTGGTGGCCCTTTCATTTGCGTCCTTCATTCTCCTGGATCATCAACCCAGCCGTTAACACAAGCCAGTGCACTCTTAGTGCCGGTCCCAAACCCGGATAAATGGGGAGGGTTGCTTTCGGAAGGGCATCCAGCGTAAAATGTGCCAAATCAAATATGAACCTGAATTTCATACCAGATTTGTCGAGGCCCGGGTTACCAACAACCGCCACCGGTATCGTTAGCCAAAAGCTGGAAATTGGGCTACTGGAGGGAGTATTTTGAGAAGCTGATAAAAGAGGAAAATAGAGAGAGAAGGTTGGATGGTGTGGAGATGGTGAAGCAGGAAGTGGATAGGAAGAAGTACAGAGGAAGTAAGAGCAGTGATAAAAAGGATTAAGAGTGGAAAGTCGGTAGGACCAGATGACATACAGGTAGAAGCATGGAGATGTTTAAGAGAGATGGCAGTGGAGTTTTTAACCGGGCTGTCTGAGGATGCCTGAGGAATGGAGAAGGAGTGTGCTGGTATCTTTAAGAATAAGGGAGATGTGTAGACCTGCAGTAACTACAGGGGTACTTCCGTGCATTAGGAACAACAGACTAGTTCAGGGTGAAGGTTGGTCTGCATCAAGGATTGGCTCTGAGCCCTTTTCTGTTTGCAGTGGTTATGGACAGGTTGACGGACGAGGTCAGACAGGAGTTTTGTTTGTGGTGAGAGTAGGGAGCAGGTTGAAAAGAGCCTGGAAACATGGAGGTACACGCTGTAGGAATAAAAGTCAGTAGGAGTAAGACAGAATACATGTGTGTGAATGAGAGGGAGGGCAGTGGAGTGGTGTGGTTGCAGGGAGAAGAGGTGGAGAAGGTGGAGGAGTTGAAGTACCTGGGGTCAACAGTGCAAAGTAATGAAGAGTGTGTTAGAGAAGTGAAAAGAGTGCGGGCAGGGTGGAGTGGGTGGAGAAGAGTGGCAGGAGTGATATGTGATAGAAGGGTATCTGCAAGAGTGAAAGGGAAAGGGAGGTGAGGGAAGACATGCAGGTAGTTGGTTTTAAAGAGGCAGATGTAGGGGACAGGGGGGTATGGAGACAGATGATCCACTGTGCCGACCCCTAATGGGCAGACGAAAGAAGATCCTCCTGGATCGTTTATTTACTCCACTGCTCGGATATGCTTTATGCACAGGGGGCATCAAGCATCACAGAGGAGTGAAGGGAAGATGCTATAAATAGAGCATGAACTGCTGATGACAGGTCTGCCTGAGGTCACCTTGCCTCGATTCTCTGAGAAGCGGCAGGGAAGAAAGAGGCCTGGCTCGAGAACTGCTGATGAATCGCATGGCAATACAGCGCTCTGTAAAACAGCCATGCTTTTAATCTGGTCGTCTACATCAACTATCCCATCTAATGACGTTATTTAAAGGCTGTAAGTAATTGTAAATAAGGCACAGAAAAAAAAAATATTTGTATGAATGAAACATGTTTACGTGGAATTTATAAATTGTGAATGCAATAATAGTATTCATTTGGTTAACTGTCTAAGGAAAATGACCAGGCCAAGTGTTTTTCACCACCGTAAATGTCTACACAGAGCACACCAACATCAGGGACTTCTCCCATCCAGCCCCAAACTGTGCAACCTCCTTTCATCCAGGAGGAGATACAGGGACCTTCACACTCGAACCAGCAGGTTCAGGGACAGGTTTTTTTCCCCTATAACCATGACCCTACTAAACTCTACACTATAACACCAGGACACGGACGTTTCGGACGTATATAAATATAAATATATATATTTACGTACTGTAAATTGTTTTAGGTATAGCTGTTCATATAATGTACATATCTCACATATAAAGTGCACACTCATCTATCCATCCATCCATCCATCCATCCATCCAAAAATCTATCTATCTATCTATCCATCCATCCGTCCCAGCAATGTTAGGAAACTGGGGTCAGACATGATATAGTGCCATGCTCCTAGAGCACAGGTGGTTAAGGGTCTTGCTCAAGGGGGACAGGGGTGGCATCTTGGAGATACTTGGGCTTGAACCCCAACCTTCTGATCCGTGACCCAGAGCCTTAACTACTAAGCTGCCTCATCCCTTGATTGGTAGATAAACATACGCACACATATGAAAAATATTTTTAAAGAACTTTAGAAAAACTGATATATTTATTTGTTGGTAACACGTTCTTTTAGGGATCCGAAATGAGCCAGTAATTAACGAGTAATAACTGCTTTTGTTAATGACTAGTTATGGATGTATATGATAGTGTGTGAATGTGTGAATATAAAACGTATTATTGGAAAACAACAAATTTTTACTTTAAAACAGGGAGCGTTTCATACTTACACTTTATACCTATAAGCTGCACATTCGAACAGTGAACTGGGAATTTTGCGCTATACGAGCAACCGGTACCTTTTATTCCTAGCTAACAAGGTCTTCGCTATGACAGAATCAAGTGTATTGGGGCTATAAGACAAAAATAAAAGAATAACCAAAAGCAGTTTTATAAATAGTTTGTAATAACATCCATAACTATTAACAAAAGCAGTTATCAGTCATTCATTACTGGCTAATTTCGGATCCCTAAAATAAAGTGTTACCTATTTGTTTGTTTTGTTTGTTCTAGCTCCACTTCTTCCACTGCATTGAGCTCATATGCTGGATTCAAATCTTTGAAAGCCAGATCTTATGACAGGAACGCTGTAGTGAAAACAATGAGATGGTGAATGATGGCTAACAGATACGGTGATGGATGCCCACTCACTGTCGGACCATCCGCTATGACAGAGGAGGCTGACTGACGAGCGCCATGCGCTCGCCATCTACCTGCCTCTGCCAGCGCCTTTGTGCCAAGTGCACGGTGCCGGCAGGAACCAAGTGTCTGGCAGGAAGTGTGGCAGTTGGATGTGTAGCGAGGGATGGTCATTTCTCTGCAGCCCCATTGAGAACATAGAGATTCCAAACACACACACAGACACACACACACACACACAGACACATACAACAGGGCTCTGGTTCCCACTGGTATATACTAAACTCTCTGGTATAGCAATCCTCAGCATTCACACACACGCACACACTGATGAAGGTCGTGCCTCTCGTCTGAGTCACGTATGCGAAAGAGAAAAACAAGCTCATTGTCTATAATTAATAGCCAGAACATCGGTTACTTTTTTATTACCTCCTTTGCGAGTCACACACCAAGGAATACAATGCTAAATGATCTCTGTAGCACTTGTTAGGCTTTTCCCAGAACAAATCCTACACAGGGACAAGAGAGACACCGAAGAGCCAAGAGACGGTGAGCAAATCACAATCTGGATCTGTAGCACAATAATTCTGGAGCAAAGAAACTTTGAGATATTTTTATACGTACATTAAGATAAAATGAAATTAACATCCCCATTAACTAGCCGTTATTGTAATAATAAACGCCACTCTTCTGTATGGATGAGGTCAGAGCTCCATAGCAGGCCACTCAAGATCTTCCACTCCAACACATGAAAACCATATATCTATATATAGAGCTGGCTTTGTGGACAGGGGCATTGTCATGCCAGGAGAGGTTTGGGTCTCCTAGTTTAATAAGTGAAGGAAAAAATTCCCAAGTGGTTAAAAAAAGGTTGTGAGTTCAAATCCCAATAGAAACCAACCAGTCATTTGACTGAGGTTGCTCCAGCCCCAGTCACGTCCCACCTTATGAAGATTGTGGACCTTCAAAGAAGTAGATGCCGACCCCGCAAACATCCCATCTACAGACGTACCAGCATCAAATGGTTCTCACTTCATGTGGAGTTTGGACACTGGATCTGTGATGATCGCAGACGTTGAGCTATTTTATAAGTTGCTCAGTAGCTCCTAGTTTTAAACACACAAATGACTGTAAAAGACTGTAGAAAGGACATTACTCATAATCTTACACTCCGATGCTCATGTTAGTTCTCACTCTCCAGTGTTCTGTATTGTTTAAAGACTATAATCACACTCTTAATATCACCCAAATGAGGATGGGTTCCCTTTTTGAGTCTGGTTCCTCTGGAAATGTCTTCGTCATAACATCTAAGAGAGTTTTTCCTTGCCACAGTCGCCACGGCTGCTCATCAGGGATAAATACACATCATTCACCTTAACTCTTAAATTCTGTAAAGCTGCTTCGAGACAATGTCTGTTGTGAAAAGCGCTATAGAAAATTTCTAGGGACGTAAGCGAGGCCCTTAAACTCGGCGTCGATAAAAACGAGACAACTAGTCGCTCTGGATGAGGAAGCCTGCCGAATGCTGAGATGTTATAATCTATTTAAAAACCATTCCATTGCTGCCACTTCTCATTATCCCGCATCATGAGCCGGATCCATGTTAAAGCGTGAAAAGATAAAGACACCATCCCAGCCACACGGAAATGCACAATTCAGTCCTCTCTTTTATTCTGACAGTGTATGAACATCAGGTCTAAGAGCTCCTCTGTGGAAACCTAGGCTGTGGCCACTCATAGCCCTTCATCACTTCCCTATTATGGCTTTCAGCGGGTTGTCAGAACAGCGCCTGTATATGTTCCTCACGTGTTTACAGGCTACTTAGCAGTCACTCCACGGATACCACAACGAGTGGAGAACTGCTGTCAGCACTTGGGTTCTGCCTATTATCCTTCTCTTCCATGTTCTGCTTCATCCAGTTGGTCATCCACCAGGGAACACTTCCACTGTTAACAACATCACTCACAGCACCACCAGATGAACACTGGCCATTTCTACGCCGCTAATGTGAGAAGAACATGAAACAAAGCTAAACGATCTTGGTTTCTGGAGAACTCCAGAGATGATCTACCAAGTAAACGGACTAAATTTGCCATCACGGCTTGGGAACCTTCTGTTTCTAACTCAGTATAATATCCTCTCAAGCACCACCTGAGAATGGTTCTGAATGCCATTAGGCAACATTTCTTTCGGAATATATTCCCAGAGTCCTAATGAGCATAAACCCACATCAAGTCATAACATCGCTGGCTACGCAGGAGGTTTATATAGCGATTGGCTTTAGTGAAGAAGATTTAAAACGAGGGGTGTGCTTGTGAAAGGCCAGGATAACTGGGATCTCAAATGGCAGCCATTAACGACACTGCAAAGCATTTATGGCATCTGCTTTCTCTCTGATGAGAAACAATTAGTCCTGAAATGATGCGCTTTTTTGTTGCGCAACAGCTGAGACTAGGCGCTGGGCCATGATAAGAGCAGCCTCCTCCTGGCGGTTCTGGTCGTTACCCCCAGCATGTTGTATAAAACTCTCTCTTTTTGTCGATCTCGTTTACATTTCGTGTGAGATGAGTCACACACTAATCTGGAGCCACCGTAAAAAAACATTTGAAAAATGTAACTTGCTGATTTTTAATCTCCCCCACGCCTGCAGGGGGCAATATATATTAACCCCACGCCTGCAGGGGGCAATATATATCAACAGGATTGCACATAGGTTCTCTAATAACATGGCAACAGCAGGGATGGGAAGATCGAATCATTTTAGTGACTTGGCTCTTTGAATCGTGTTCATCGAAATGAACGAATCTTTGAGTCATTTAGTTCACTGCGTTCCTTTGACCAGGAATTTCAAACAAAATTTCATTTTTAATATGCAGATCCCCCAACACAAACCTTTATTATAGATCTAATAATTAACATATGTATATATAACTGCATAGCCTCCGTGAGGGTCAAGTGACCAAAGAACAAACAACTCACAGTAAAAGAGTCGAGAGATGAGCTACTCGATTCTGATTTTGCGATGCTTTGCTCGGGCAGTAAAAAAAAATTTAAAAAAAGAATCACTCTTTAAGGCGACTCGTTCCTCTGAGTCACATTAATGACTAGTTCAGAAATATTGAATCGTTCATGAACGACCCATCGCATCGCTAACCGGCTGATTCCTCCACCAATGGCTGTAATGAGTGTAAATACCGATGAGTCTGCATTTGACCTTTGAAGTTTTTCTTGTTGGTTTTGCTTTTCTAATGCCACATTTCTCAGGTAAGGGGACAGCTGAAAAAACATAGTAGCAAGTTTAGGATTCTAGCAATCAGTGGTGTTACCAGATTGTTTTGTATGCAGTCTGGATCTCTAGGGTGGTCCAGTTATAATAATGGGATTTAAAAAAAAAATTACTTCAATCAAATCCCATGCATGGAAAGAGCGCAGCATAAATGGACAAAAACACGGAAAATGAATATCCAGGCTGAATAATAAAAAAATAAATAAATAAATAAACTGGTAAATGTCGCCAACAAGTCTCCCCTCAGTCGATAATTTGTATGCCGAAAATAGCTTTCAATTATACTTAAGCAGGAATGCAGCAATTGAAGGCAAAACAATTTAAGACCCCGTCGTTTGGACCGGTTCCAAAATCTGATCAGTTCTTCAGGTTACAATGGTAATTCCATAGAAATTATTCAAGCACTCGTTCTGTGAATATCATACCTGAGAATCTCAGACAGCTTGATAAACATAGAATAAAAATTAAAAAAAATTGTCATTCATGACTTTAGGATTCCAAAGTTCTTTCCCTTATTTGTTCTTACTCTCGACAGAACCGCATATAAGTGTAAACCTCAATTAAATAAACAGCAAACAGACCATAAAAGCACCCAAAAACACATCCCCACTACTAAATCCATCAATGTTCTCAACCTGAATTAAAGAGACGAGTGCATATAGGTGTATATCTATCAGCTTAAAATGACAAAATCTCTCCAGGAACACTGGGCATTGATGTAGCTGTTAGAAAGCGCGCTAAGAGCTGGCTCGGGTTTCACTGTAACGAGGACATGTCCTGTTTCTCGTTTAGCGAAAGAAGACGTAAACACTGCCTTGGCACCTCCGGAGCCACATGTGCCGCCGACTGGATAAGCGCCCTGTTCCGCCTTCTCAAAGAGGCGGAGCTGCAGCTGTACGTCCTGAGGGACTGGCTTGTTTTGCTCGAGAAGTCCCCTTGAGGAGAGAAAGTGATGACATAGCCTCCTGGCATTGCAACAGTGCAAAAGAAACCCCTCTACCCCTGCAGCTGCTCTGTCCACAGAGGCTTTTTGCTTAGTCACCTTCGAAAGGAGCTTTTAACAGCTGAACAAAATCGGTTCCATCCATCCAGCAGGAGGAACCCTACCCGAACCAGCTATCACGGTGCACCATCAATGACACTCTCAGCTACACTCTCGTCATCTCGCCGGAGATCTGAGTCAGCATGGCATCAGAACTCAGAAAATCAAGCTCCCTTTAAAGAATAAAGAAAGGAAAAAAAAGGCATGCCTCAAAACCTAACTTCAAAGAGCTTCCACGGAAGACCTTGAACTGCCTTTGATGACTCGGGTCCTTTACCGTACCTCTTGAGCTCAAACAAGAAATGGGTCACCTGTTTCTTCTCAGAAATGTACCCACAGGAAGAAAAACTATGAGCGAGACATATTGCACGAACTGACGTGCAATATTCAAATCACCTGCTCATTCAAAACAGCAAGGATGGAGAATATAGAAATAATGAACACCACCACCACATTTGGTTTAAAGGTGCATTGGAAGACACCCAAGAACACCGTCCAATGGTGTGATGATCAGATTTAAAAAGTGGTCATGTTCTCGTATAAGTTGAGGAACAGATTTCGAGATAAAGGATAAGGAGCAGCCCAGCTAAATGCCCTATACCCCATTAAGACTCAACGAACAGAGGGTTCGATAATATCTTATAAAATTTATATTATTGGTGACTTGCTGTGACTCGCAGCTCTCGTATGTATCCTCCGCAGCATTCGAAACACTGGTCGAATCCTGAAGATCACGCTTACAGATACAAGATCTTTATCGTGTGGTTGATCAAGCAGTTGCTGCCTGGTTACAGAGCAGAAACCCGCAGAAGGAACTTTACATCGATCAGCAAATTTGGTTCCTCGTTGCCGTTTTAGCATACTTCATTATACCGCTAAACGTTTGTGCCGTGTGTAAGATAACATTCCACCCTATTAAAAGAGGAAAAGCTTTCACTTTGGAGTATTACAGGATGTGTGGGCACGTCATCAGACCACGAAGCATCAGCAGACCAGAAATTCAGCGCCACTGGAAGCAAATCCATGCGTTTCACTCACACGGGCGGGGGGAGGGGTTTAATGGGTAATTAAGACGGCGTGGGGGCATAAACGCACATCTGCGAGAGAGTAGGCAAGCGGTGTCATGATTTCAGTGCGGTGACAAACAGGATGGATGAGTCAGAGTCGCTTCCTCTCGCGCGCCGTTCGGCTTTCAGAAAAACAGCCGCCACCTATGAAGCTCTCGGCGAGTGCGCGCTTCGGCTCTGATTCACCGCAGATTCATTCACAGGCTTGTTGAATGGAGAGGAAGTTGTTTGCCGAGGAACATTCGGGCGCAGCATATTAACGAGGCCAAAGCGTTTTAGTCATCGCCACATCAGGCAAAGGCGCTCGGAGGAATAAACGCGGTTGATGTTGACGCTTTGCTCATTCTGAAACGAGTCCTCCTTTGTCCGATGTGATGGAACTTCTGAAACTTTACAGACTGGAGGGAAAAGACTCGAGCATATTGAGAAATCTCTTCTCAATCTGGTACTGGTTTAACTCAATTAGCCTCGTGCCATCCAGACACTATCATCTTAGCAGAAGCTCCATCCACTGGTCATCAGATGTGGCTTCATTTGTTTTAAAGGAAGCATCTCCCAGCGCTCTCTATTGCATGTCATGGAACGGGGGAAAGAACTAGCGGAAATAAGAGGAACCAAAACACAAATGGAATCGAAAACGCATAAACGGAGCGCTTTTGTGATCTGAACTCCTGCAACCTTGCAGTCCCTAATTACCAGTGCCCTGCCCCTGTTGATGAGCGATGAAACCCATTAGATCTTAGCAATCGATAGAAGCCTGGAAAGCTCCTAATGTAAGCGAAATGGTGTAATGCGCATTCAGATAACAAATGATATGTGCCACAATGAAAAGCCCCATTGCTCCAGATGATGTCAGTAGAACGTGTGGGCAAACAACCTGCGCTCTACTAATTGCTTAATGTCCTGGGCACAGCAGCTTTAATTATAGGATGAGAGCATCAACAGAATTCCAGGGAGCACTGGCACACCACAGCTCTACAAGTGTGCGTATGTGCACAGACTTGGATTTGAAAAAGAGAGTGGGGGTCCGAAAGCCTGGTCTCAGGCTACCCACTCGGCCGACTTCTTTGAGAACTCAAATCCCCAAGTCCTCTGGGAAATTCACACCAAGTAACATCTTAGAAAAGCACACAAACAAGCTGTCCGGGTCTCATTATAGCGGGCGGAGTGACAGTTTAGCGCAGCCCTGAGCTAGCACGCGACACACCTGGACGCACGTGTTAGCTCGGTTTTGAAATGGAACGGAACGCGTCTCTTGTCTAAATGAATGAGGGGATGGACGCATTAGCATTACAGCGAGTATGAATGAGTATGTAGCAAGCGCAGAGCTGGAGATGTCTGTCGCTGCCAACAAATCATACTAAACAGCTAATCAATGTAGCAAGCTAAAGCAGCTCAGGGTATTTTAAAAAGCCATGTATGAAGGGTGTATCAAATCCTGGAGTGTGGCCAAGTTGAAGATTCACTGATTGGAGGGTTCATCCTGACAGCGTGGGCATTATATCTACATATCTATCTATCTATCTATCTATCTATACATGTATCTATACATTTTTAAGCATTGTTAAAAAAAAAAAAGTTCACTATAACAAAAGGTTACAACTTCTAAAAACTATATATATATATATATAAATCATGGCGGGGTCTATATTTGTCATCGTAGGTGCATGTCCACTTTTAGAGACATAATCTAAAAATAAAAAAATCCAGAAATCACAATATATGATTTTTAAACTATTTATTTGTATGATGCAGCTGCAAATAAGTATTTGAACACCTGTCTATCAGCTAAAATTCTGACCCTCAAAGACCTGTTAGTCTGCCTTTAAAATGTCCACCTCCACTACATTTATTATCCGAAATTAGATGCACCTGTTTGAGGTCGTTAGCTGCATAAAGACACCTGTCCACCCCTTACAATCAGTAAGAATCCAACTACTAACATGGCCAAGACCAAAGAGCTGTCCAAAGACACTAGAGACAAAATTGTACACCTCCACAAGGCTGGAAAGGGCTACGGGGAAATTGCCAAGCAGCTTGGTGAAAAAAGGTCCACTGTTGGAGCAATCATTAGAACATGGAAGAAACTAAACATAACTGTCAATCTCCCTCGGACTGGGGCTCCATGCAAGATCTCACCTCGTGGGGTCTCAATGATCCTAAGGAAGGTGAGAAATCAGCCAAGAACTACATAGGAGGAGCTGGTCAATGACCCGAAAAGAGCTGGGACCACCGTTTCCAAAGCTACTGTTGGAAATACACTAAGAAGTCATGGTTTGAAATCATGCATGGCACTTAAGGTTCCCCTGCTTGAACCAGCACCAGGCACGTCTTACGTTTGCCAATGACCATTTGGATGATCCAGGGGAATCATGGGAGAAAGTCATGTGGTCAGATGAGAACAAAATAGAACTTTTGGGTCATAATTCCACTGAACGTGTTTGGAGGAAGAAGAATGATGAGTACCATCCCAAGAACACCATCCCTACTGTGAAGCATGGGGGTGGTAGCATCATGCTTTGGGGTGTTTTTCTGCACATAGAACAGGGAGACTGCACTGTATTGAGGAGAGGATGACCGGGGCCATGTATTGTGAGATTTTGGGGAGCTCAAACTCCGTGTTTCCAGCGACAGGCCAGAAACCTGCCTGATCTAGAGAAGATCTGTGTGGAGGAGTGGCCAAAATCCCTCCTGTAGTGTGTGCAAACCTGGTGGAAAAACTACAGGAACTGCTTGACCTCTGTAATTGCAAACAAAGGCTACTGTACTAAATATTAACATTAACTTTCTTAGGTGTTCAAATACTTATTTGCAGCTGTATCATACAAATAAATAGTTAAAAAAATCATATATTGTGATTTCTGGAATTTTTTTTTAGATTATGTCTCTCACAGTGGACATGCACCTACGATGACAATTTCAGACCCCTCCATGATTTCTAAGTGGGAGAACTTGCAAAATAGCAGGCAGTTCAAATACTTATTTTCCTCACTGTAAATGAAGATATATATATATATATATATATATAAAAAAATGGACTATATATATAAATATAAGATATAAAATAAAATAATTAACACAATTTTATTTTGGTAGGACGATTCTCATTTACACTAAACTCCGACACTCCGAAAATGAATTCTGAAACACAGCTAGTGGCCCAGTTCCGCTTCTCGAACTCTTTAAAATCTATTAACATTCTCCAACTGGTAATTTCAATCAGGCGCAGCACGGAGCTGATGCTCTGAGGGTGTTCGTTCGAATCTGACTTGCGTTCCTATACCTAGAGTAACACAAAAGTGATAAAACGAGTGCTAGGGACCATTAGGCTTTCTGACATCGCGGAGCTGGAAAAGTAATGATTATTATTGAACGAGGGAATATATGAACTGGTGGACAGAAAGCGCATTTATTATTGATGCTGAGATTGAAGTTGTGTGCTTCATAACAGGATTACCTGCAAAGGGAAATGATCTGTAGGTATGTGAGAGAGATGCAGGAGGAAAATAAGTTTTTAAGAAGTTTATTGTTTTACTGATGAAAGGAGCCTCCGAAGTTTTCTGCGACAAAGTTCCTCAGAAGGGATGACTGGACTTGTGACCAGCTCTTCAAGAAACAAAAAGAAGAGAGACGAGTGAGGAAATGGCTGTTGCTGTTAGAATGTAACTGATAACAGGAAGGAACTTGTTTCTTTGTTTGTTGGACATTCCATAAGATGAAACGTAACTATACATGGCAGAAATGTATGTTTTTTTTTAAATAAATAAACAAACAAACAGCTGCTGTGATGAAACACTCGGAACTAAAAATATAATCTCACTACCCGGTTGCTGAAAGTTTTCCTACACTGGCATGTCCTGTCCTGTTCTTCTGGCTGCCACTGAAATAAACTAGTCATTAAAACGATCCTGCAAAATTAGTCATTTACAGGGAAAGATATCGGAGCATGGGTTCCTTCTCCTAAAGCCACAATCTCCTTTCCTGAAGCTTGCCGGCGACACGGAGACGTGCTTGGAACGTCGGTCGCCCTGAACCGTTTGTACAATAAGCCTGCACATTCCTCTCTATTAGGCAAGAATCCCTCACATGTGGGTCTCTCTCTCTCTGACGTCAAGATTGTACCTTCCTAGACTCTCCATTCCTTTTGCTCTTTTACATATCCCTTTATTCTGGCAGCCTCTACAGGTCATTGGATTACTGCAATAGAGAGGGTGGAGCCTCCCATCACACACACGCACACACACACACACTCTCTCCGTGTTATACACACACGTTTTTCGTTATTTTTCTTCCGCCTGATTAAAAGGTTGGTGTCGGACTCAATCGGTGGAAAATTCTACAGCGTAGTCATACACAAAAGTCCAGACCTGGATTGGGGGCCTCACGCACTTCGAGTAATGAAAGCACTATTTTTGGCGTGTTCAGACTCATTCCGGCTTCTAATCATATTACACCAGTAAGGCATAATTATGCCACGCTTTATGGAAGTCGTTGATCTGATGTTAAACCTGAATCGCTGACATTTTTACACAGTGTAGTCTCTCTCTCTATTCTGTAGGGTTTTATATATATACTTAATGCGATATGGCCAAAATTATGTGGACACTGTATGTCGTGCTTCTCCGAACTGCCACAATGTTGAAAGCACGTAATTGCATTGAATGTATGTGTGTGCTGTGGCATTACAATTTCCCTTCACTGGAGCGGGAGGACACGTTTCAGCATGCCGGCCGGGAGCTCTTGTGCGCAATACGATCTCCATAAAGCAACGATTAATTTAAGGTTGGAGAGTGAAAAAGAAAAAAAGAAAAAACTCGAGTGTCCTTCACAGAAACCCAACCCCACTATACACCTTCATGCTGTATGAATTGTATACCGTCTGCACCCCATTCCTTCTTGCTGAACATCAGCACCTGACCTCACTAAAGCTCTTGTGGCTGAATGAGTAGAAATCCTCACAGGCACGCTCCAAAATCTGGAATGGGATGCAAGCTTTTTTCCTCGCTACATCTGACCTTTTATTTTTTTTTTCCTTACCTGACCCCCGAGTCTGTGGGACTAATTGAACTGATTCATCGTGCAATAAACCTTCTGCTTTAACTCGTAAGCATCTCCGCTGTTTTTTTTTAATTACACGGAACGTTTCTGCCTTGCTGTTTGTTGACGATGAATCAGCCTGGAGGAGGATTTCAGCCAGAATCCCAGCTTTCAGCGGTCGGTTTCGTATCTCCGTACTCGTACAGAACGAGGATCTTACAGGGTTTTAGCAGGTCTGTAAGCTCCCATCTGATGTCAACAGGCATTTCAGTAACAGCTAATCCACACGCTGGCAGGATTTCAGCGCGCGCACAAGTCTCGAGTCACGAGAAGAAACAAAAACAAACTTCTTACCGAAATCAGGTCATCCTGGACGAGGTTTCAGAACCCGACCGAACGCGTGCCCACGGACAAGCGTCAAGAGTTAACCGAAATATGAGCACATCACCCACCCCTGTGTGCAGCAGGGTTTATCCAGGCTATCTTCCCCACCAGCAGGAAGGATGACCCTGACTTACACCACCAACATATACGGCTTGTTTAACAGCCTGGCCATTTCCTTTCCCAGCTCTAAGAGCAAGCTGTACTGACGATGAGGGCTGTAAAACAACAGAAGCAATTGAGGACAGAGGGCGACATGACCAGCCTGCCTCTTTCCTGAGGTACTTCCTGAGGGCTCAACTCAGCGCTGTGGCACCCTCGTCTGCTGCACAACACACACTACCACTCTTGCTTCCTGTCATAAAAAAAAAAAAAAAAAAGAAAGTGTGGCATTCTTTTTCTGGGACTGTTCACTAAAACAATACAAGTCTCTTTTATTTTCTCACTTCTGATTAATGAGATTCAGGGGAGAAACCAGCGAGAGTAGGAGATCTTCCCCGTTCCACGGTAAAAGCTTTTTTGAAAATTCGCCGCTCTCGTTCCGTTGGCTCGGGTGCAAGAAATGCATTCAGATAACTGCACTGCTGGATCCCGCCTGACGTCAGCGCAAATGCAGGAGCGGCAAATCACTAGCATGAGATAAGCAGATTTCATGGCTGTGCTAATCTTTGTTTATTCATAGTTGCCAGGCTCACAACCTTATTCTCTACTCCATATTGACTTTGGCTAAACAAAGTTGTGTGTGTATATTTAATCATAGCCCAGTCTCCTGCTGCCCCACACACACACACACACACACCATACAAGAAGCGATGAACGAGGTGGATTCATTCAACCTTATTTTTTTTTTTTTGAGCCAAAAGTGTTTGAACTTCACCTGTCTTTGCTTCAAATCCCATTTCAAACCTGATCCTTGATCACCTCAAAGTCACCTGAAGTTTTTTTTTTTTTTTTGCGCTCATTCACCCACAAGAGCATTAGTTCATGTTGGTCATATTGCGTCATGTGGAACAAATAATGACAAAAAAAATTCAGTTTAAATCCGATATCCGAAACATAGAAAATAATAATAATAATAATATAAATTACTCCTCTGCATTAGTGTGCTAAACAAGCTTTACAAACTTTGCATTACGTTCATCGTTCAGTCTAGTAATTAAGCATTTCAGGTACCAAAAACCAGTGAACTGTTCAGCACGCTGGAGATTCTTTTTTATTACACATGATAAATCTATGTTTTGTTCCAGCGATGGCTGTGTTGCTGGAAGGTTTGCGCTTTCAATTACTCCAGTCCATCACACTCCCCCTTTTTTCATTTCCTAACCTGCACACTAGGACACGGCAAACAGTCGGGGAAGAGCCGAACGTGGAGAAGAAAGGCAGACTGAAATGCACATCGCGTTAAAAGGAAGCAGTCAAACTGCATTAAGTAGCGGCTTTGCGCCTTCGCGATCTTGTTCCCCGACTAAAGAGGGAAATGCGATAATAATAGCGCAGTCGCAATGGGCGATATGACAAGCAGGAGAGACCCATTACTTTCATTGGAGAGATGCTTTAATTATAAGTAAGGTTTCAGAGATGGGGCCTCTTCATGTTGATGTAGATCACAAACCGCTAATTAAGAAGCCAATGGCTGACAGGTACTAGTATGCTGGACCCAGGGGGTAACTGGTATGAAAAGAGTCGCACATGTAATTACGGGATCACGGCTCTTATTTTAAACCGAGATTACGGCTGAAGCTCGGCGCAAACTTTGCCGCTCCTATATTTTGACATTTTCTCGTTCTTTCCCGTTGCACCCTAAATCCCAGAGAGTGATTTGATAATGACTGTAAATATAGCAGATATAGTTTTTCCAGGCTCCCTGGAGGCACCATGAATGAAAATACTGTTACACTCACTGTTCATTTCATTAGGGTCTAAAATGCTATATGCTTATATGAGTTATCATAGCCTTCAGTTTCCCCTCTGGAACCCCACATGAACCCACTGATGGTCCATGATTCTGTGCGATACCTACAGACCTACAGAGATCAGCAAGTTCCGAAATACTCAAACCAGTCAGAATTCGTTCTGTCGTCTGACCTGCAAATGATCTAAAGCTCTCATCGTGTGTCTGCATGATTGTATGCATCGTGCTGCTGCCAGACGATTGCCTGATTGGAGAGCTGCAGGAACTGCATGCAGGTCCACCTCATAAATTGTACAGCACAGCTCTTTCCAAGAAATTGACTTTTTGCTTAATATCCGTGAGCCTGAGGTCTCGAGGAATACGCCCGACAGTTTTGAACTCCAAATGCCTTCCACATAAATATTCTCGAACTCAAATAAAGAGATCATAAAGAATATTACGGTCATAATGAATCCTTTTTGGCCCGTCAAAGTTTTTTTTCCCGCCTGTGCACACATTGTCCATGAAAACAAAAAGAAAAAAAAGAAAAAAGAGGGAACTTCGGGTCATTGTCCTGGCATGACTCGAGATTCTCGCTGTAATTAAATTTAAACTCGGCGTGCTGCTACAAATCCTTGAACGAACAGAACTAACACAGCTTGTACCCACGCTGTAGAAAGAAGTCTGACGGTATTGCAGGATTTGGGATATTTTTCCCCCAAAGCTTCCAGAAAACTTGCACGAATGCAAACAAAATGCATGGTTTAAGGACAGCAATGTTGGCTGTCGCTTTTGATAGAGCAAAAGCTTTGCCTTTTTTTAAATACTCTCCCTGTTCACTGGGGCGGCTGGTTCTTAAACGAGAACAAGGATCCCTTCGGTTTTATTTTTTTTTGCACGTTGCCATTACACATCGTTTGCACAGCTTGCAATTTAAATTGTTTTGCCAAATCAAATCATGTCCACACTTTCGACCAAATCAGAAAGCTTGTAAACACAGCTTCCACGTAATTAACACATATCCGTTCATGTTTTGGTTAGCGGTGCATACACAATATGGGGACACCCAACATTCCAGGTCATGTGCTGTGACTATCGCAAAGCTGGAAACACACGATTGGATGGAATGTATTTGGGTGCGGTAACATAAAAGTTTCCCTGCACTTGAACTGAGAGACCCAAATCTGTTCCAGCATGATGATGATGCACAAAGACAGCTCCATTAAGACAAGGTTTGAAAGGGTCAGAGTTTAACCCTGCTGGACAGCTGGCTGAATGAGCACAAATCTCAAATCTGGTGGAACATCGTCCCAGAAGAATAGCGGTTACTATTGGTTGTTATATCTTGAGAACACTGGAGGGCGGTAACGATTCCTCGAGTAACTCGGGTAATTCGATTACAGAAATTCATCAAGTCACGTCATTTTGCCTCGATGCTTCGTTTAGTCCATTAAGTGCTCGCGGAGCACTGCGTTACCATACGGACCATTATTACTGACGCACCACCCGCTAAAACTCCAGAGTGCTCTGGACAGGTGAATGCGGAAGATACTGCAAAATAAAAGAAAAATGGAGGAACGGGGCGAGGAAAAGATTCAGGCCAAAGAAAATGGCAGTTTGGGATCATTTCAAACAAAAAAAAAAATACATAAATAAAAATAAATCCACCACCGTACAGCACGGTTACAGTTTTGAAAGTCATTTGAAATAGATTTTGTATATTTGTATTTATATACAGTGCGAAAAGTCCCAACGCAGTGGGCGTGTAGCGCAGGTAGTGGAGCGATAAAAACACGGATTTCATAAATAAATACGCGTTTGAGAATATTTATGAGTTTCATTAAACTAATAGTTTCCCATAACCTTCTCTACGTGGCCACTGTGTTTGCATTTTTATGTAATATTGCAATTAAATGCACTCACTGGATTCAGCTTTCCCAGTTCTTCTTGTTACAGCAATAAAAATGTACATTTTTTAAAAAAGAAGAACAAATGACGTGTTTGTTTTAAGAGACCCGTCGTATTTTCTCTCTATCGCTCTTTAATAAAAAAAAAAAAAAAAGGACGCTTTCCCCGTACTCTCGACTGATCGAGGAAAATGGCCACTGTGTTTGCATTTTTATGTAATATTGCAATTAAATGCACTCACTGGATTCAGCTTTCCCAGTTCTTCTTGTTTCAGCAATAAAAATGTACATTTTTTAAAAAAGAAGAACAAATGACGTGTTTGTTTTAAGAGACCGGTCGTATTTTCTCTCTATCGCTCTTTAATAAAAAAAAAAAAAAGGACGACTTCTCCGGTTACTCGACTGATCGATGGAATAAACGATTACTCGATTACTAAAATAAATCGATAGCAGCAGCACTCTATGTCATGGTTTCTGTCTACCAGAATGCTGAGACCAACAATAAAGAAATGCCAATCAGGACCAGATGTACCTCCAGCCACAGGAGACACAGGAAAGCAAGTCTTTTGTCTATTTTCTACGATTCAAAATGACAAGAACATCATATAACACAATACGAAAAAAATAATAATAAAACAAAAAAACTCCCTGAAGTCTTTGTGAGGAGGTGAATTACTGTAACGAGTGACTACAAGGACAGTGGAAAGAACCCGTCCAGTCTACTTGCGATTCACAAGAGGAAATGCTGGTGTAATTATAGTGTCGGTTCTTGACATGACAACTTCGTGAGAGGAGCGGAATAGGTATGGAACGTTCACGAGCAGGGTTTCAATGGAGAGGTCAATGTAGGCACCTCGACTCGCGGCGCAGACAAAAACCCGTGGAGAAAACATGAGCTAAAAGCTTATTATTGTGCGCGCGATGACAGGAAGATAGCCATGTTTCTGCTGTGTCCTCATAACCCTGTATTACGGAGCATAACACTTTGCATGAGCGAAGTAAAAAGCCTTGAAGTGACATGGCACGTGTATAATAGCAATTTTCAAAAGGGTTGCTTTATATAGCGGACTGGAGAGGACACATCAGGCGGCTTGTCAGCTTTTCTTTCTTTCTGCAGCTCACCCCAGGTCTCCCTGCAAGCACAGTCCCTTTCTCTTTAAAGCCAGAGTTTTAAAGAGGGAGAAACGGAGGCACGTGCGGTCCAACAAGTTCGCATTATGAGCTGGTTGGTTTCTAGATCTAGTACCCAAAAGCTCAAGACCTTGTAAAACAACAGATTCTATAATGTTCAAAGATCTCCCAAGGCTGGATCTTTTTCTCTTTCTGTAGGCAAAACACCTGCTTACCCTCTTAAATTTGTTTAAAAAAAAAAAAAAGAAAGAAAGAAAACTAAGGGGGGGGGTATTTATTTTGCCTTGCTGATCAAGATATGTAGCCAGACACAACAAAAAGCGCAGACACAATAAAGCCTGAACGGCTTTGTACTGTGTAATCCAACACGAGCAACTTGGTGAGAAATCCATTGTGACCTGCCTTTGCACTGCACGATCTTTTGTCCCGTTTTGTTGTCACAGACGAACAGCACACATCGTGAAATATTGTGTTTGTAAATTTAACGGTCCGGCGGTGAAAGAAGGACGGCGTGGGATGACGCAAAAAAAAAAGCCCGGACGGCTACAAATACTGTCGAGTCAGCGGAGAACAAAACACGCTAATGATTATCTGCTTGTTTCCTTCGGGATAATCTTTAGGAATGCTTGTTTACATGACCCCGTTTTTTTTTCTGCTGATGGTGTATTTTAAAAACATTTCTGAATCTTAATCTCGCGATGAGGTCATCTTTCGTTCCTTTTTAAAAAATCAGCCAAGATGGACACGCTGTGTACACGTGCGACCTACAATCTACTTTTAATAGGCGTGGAAGTGCGAATAAATGTTAGCAATGCAGGTGAAACATTCTCAGTGCGTGAACAGTGCATGGAGGGTTCCTGTCCGCATAATGCGCCTTTATTTCCAACTAACGAGTGCTGTTTTTTTGTGTGTGTGCATGTTTTGGGGGAGAGCTTATGACATTATCAAAGCGACATGGCCTCGGCGCTGACTATAAGCTAGAAACTGGTTGGATTCAAACTACCAGGTGACAAACCCTGTACAGGGGCATGCAAATCGCAAGAACGTTCTGGGAATAAAATGTCAATAGATATGACACTATTATTTACTGCTCCCTTACACACCAGCCTATGAGAATATTTTTTCCCAACAAAACTGGTCAGGGGTGCACAAAATGGTCAAGACCCCCTGCTTTGGAGTGATTGGTTCCAGCCCAGTGTGTATTTATAATCCACCTGGTATTAGCATCATGAAAGTACAAACATTTGGAAAGGTTCTTTCGCTACTTAGAAACAAAACTGACTCCAAAGACGACGATTATCTGATAGATTTTTTTTTGTTTCCTGGCTTTGATGAGACGTTGTGAAATCTTTTCACCATTTCTGACCTTGTGATCAACCCGTGCCCAGGCTGGATTTGCTCAGAAGGCATTAGTGAGTGGTGCAAATACACTAGAAACAATCTAATCTGGGCTGAGGCTACACACTGGTCCTGTTCTCATCAGTTTCTCATTACAGCATTATTTTATTAGATTGATGTAACTAGGGCTGTAAACCTTCAGGGGGGAAAAAGAAAAAAAAAACAAGATTTCCCTCCCCATCCCAATCTTTTCATATTACAGGAAGGAGAAGAGGGACGTCTGGGCAGTAAACCGTATCATGTAGGAGGGAGTCTGATCTAGCAAATAGAAGCAATTCACAATAATGTGCAGTGTTTTAGGCAACAAAAAAAAATAAAATGTTGATTTTGGTTGCGAATTTACCAAAACACTGATGGACATCGGCTCCTTTATAGCAAGCTCCCTGACTACAACCATCATCATTAAATATGAGGCAAATGCTACCTCGAGGTCAGTAATGTTCATGACATTAAAATAAAATAAATGTATGCCCAGAGAACATAAACAAGGGCCACAAAAAAACAAGCTCTTGTGCAAACATCCATGCGACTGCTTAATTCCGTAACACATTAACTCTTTCTTTCTATTATAACGCGTAGAGCTGGCCTATAAACCCGAATCTTGTGGAAAACTGGTGCTTTTGCTCAATTAAATAAAAAAGCGGTATCACCTGGAATCTGTGAAAAGCTTAAACGTATTAAGTTCTAGCCCTCCAGGGAAGCTCCTCAGGCAGTCCGGATATCAGGACATCTAATGAGACCTGTTGGGTCGAAACGTGACAACGGAGTGTACATGCGATCCATCCTGACAGGAAAGTTCGTTAACGTTGCCACTTCTGAAACATTGGGGGGGAGATCTAGCGGTAATTAAGGCTGCTCGACGAAGCATCAGAGCCCTGAGATCACAGCCTCGCTGAACTGTTTGAAGCTATTCTCGAGTCAATATTGCGGAATCGAACACATTCCGCGCGGGCGAGAGTAATATTAACGCGATCTGAAATGCCCTGGGCCCATTAATATATAAATAGTGGAAGAAGACATTATATTGGCATCAACAACCCCCCCCCCCCCCCCCTTGAACACGGAACGAGGCACTCGTGTTAAAACAGAAGCCTTTTGATGCAAGTACCAACAAAGAGAAGAAATAACGTCAGCGTATAATGAAATCCAGACACGTCGACTCCTTAACAAATCCGATCGGGCTACGTCCAAGACCTGTTCATAGCTTCAGACTTGGCTGACTCTTTTATCCACCATAAACTAAAGTCTGAGACAGGATATAACCGAGAGGATGAAAATTGAGGGTTTCGCTTCGGGATTCAGCATCGGAAGCTTAGCAGCCCAAAGCATTAACCACCGACCTACTGCTCCCTTCGGGGTGAGGGAAATAAATCTGTTCTTAGGAACACTTCTTGAAATGATTCGGCGTTGAAGCGAATAAGGAAAGCTATTCTTGCTCAATGCCGCCCCTTGGAAACACCCACCTAATTCGGAAAGGGCGAAGTGGAACAGCGGAACTCCTCGTCGTCATTTCAGGCGTGCGGCGCTCTACAAGCACACTGAAACTCTTTACAAATCGTAACGATCTGAATGAAATGTAGAGAAAGTGGTCCTGAATCCTGCCCGTACTCATAGCTACAGATGTGATGTTGATACAGTTGAGGGCATCAGAAATACTATGTGATAGAAGAAATCTGAAAACAAACACGATCCAGGACGTGAAAGCGGACTCGGGTGTCGGACTCAAGTCTGCCAAACGTGTGCCATCTTGCCTAGTACTCGTCGGCTCTGTTTCTCGCACAGCTAAAACCATCCGCACCAAAAGTGTAAATGTAAATATTTTCCCGGCTGTAACTCCCATTTCCTATTAGGGCGAGGCAGCCCACGCTAGTGGCCTGTGCTGGCATCGGAGGGGAAAAGGTGTTGTGGGAGGATGACAAATCTGTCCGCAGATGGCCGCTCGCCTAGTCCTGGAAAACTTCTTTGTTCATCTTTGAACCAAAAACCACACCGATTACGTTCTTTTTTGTTTTTTTCCCCTGTCCTCAAATCTTGCGTTGAGGTCACTCCGTCACCATCATTGCTCCTTACAGTGGCTCCTGCTTGGTTCTACAAAACTGCGGGAGAAACATCAGAAAACGTGTGAGTGGTTCTCTGTTTGGCTCTGCGTGGGCCACAGGGCTGAGTGTGTGGCCAAAGTGCTTCCTTTCCGAAAGTGTCACGGTGTCAGTGCGGCTGGGAAAGCTTCGGAAACTCGGAACAGGCTAAACCTCAGGCCTGAGCTATTGATCTGGGAGGGGGAGTAGGAGGGCGATACGTTTAGCAGGCTCCTAAAAACTGTGCGTCTTACACCAGAAGGGTGGCTGTTAAGTGCATCAAAAGCCTAACGCGAGATTACGTTTTTAAACATCGATCGTTATTACGATTGGATCTCAGGATGCTGATGGTCGGTTGAACGTTTGATAATTTGTTTCTCCCACGGGGAAACATTCCTCCCACGATTATGCTAACCGGAGCTCGCTGACTAGGAGGCGTCAAAGTCACTGAGTCACTCGCTGACCTAGAAAAGGCATTATTATGATGTGTGAAATGCTCCTCCACCCACATCTCCACCTTCACCACAAACAGGGTGCTGCTATCGTTCAGGGGAGCAGACACCCGCAGCCACTGGAGCCGAAATGCTTTAATAGCAAAGTGAAGAAGGGTTTTAGCGTTGCATAAGATGGTGGTCTCGGTGGTGGCGCACCTCTCCTGCACGATGAAGAGCTTAGCAGCTTTAGGCTTGTTAACACACTAACACTTTACACTCCGAGGCAAAGCGCAGATCGCTAGCAGTAGAAGGACAACTTTAACCTCATGGCAGCTTAATGCAAGTGGTTAAGTGAACTGTAGGATTCTGTTCTTTGCGTTCGGCAACTCTGGTCTGAAGGGAAAAGCCGAGCCGGACCATGGCAGCTAAAATAAATGGCATGCTTTATATCAATAGCAGACGTATAACCTGTAGTCTGTTGGGACAAATAAGAAGGAGGACGAGTCTGGTTCATCAAAAAGCCACTCGAGTCACTCCGATACCCTGCAGGTGAGTGGTGGAGTCATCCCCCTTCACTCGCGGTGACTTGTCCATCTAAAGGAAGCAGGTACAATGAATCAACAGAGCCAGATGTTTTTCTTTCCCCACCAGTAAAAAAACATTTAAAAACATACTGCATGCCTTCTATGTTGAAACACCCGAAATTTGAACATGTTTCGTAATGAAAGTTTTTTTACAGACCACCGGGTCGGTACGGAACTTCAAACTCCGCTGGAAATGAGATGGGAAAAAAAAAAGAAAGTCTTCAAGTTAAACACGTGAATTGCTGTAAAGGTCGCATTAGCAGCCAAGCCAAAGCACAGCCCCGTGTACCCACCGGGCTCACAAAAACATCGCGCTTTGGAGCGGCGAGAGGCAGGAATTTGCAGAAAGGCCAGCACTGCCACGGAGAGACAGAAAGCTCTCTGGGTAAAGACAACAGCGGTCCACTGCTAAGGGGCCTCCTGGGGACCGAAAAAAGCCCAATGAATCCGTCAGCCCAGAATGAAAACATGCTCGGAGGAGGAGGAGGAACGCGGGGGTGTCACTCTGCCATACGGCCCACAGCTGTTCTCCAGAACAGAAAGCGAGAAAGACAGAGAAACGGAGCGAATGCCTCGGGGCTTATGAAGCACGGAGGAGGATAAGATGCAGTCATGATACCGTCATTTGAGCGCTCGCACACAACACACGCACACATAAAAGGCCAAGCTGGATCCAACCACCCACACTTATTCACAAACCTAGTTACACCATTACACACTGACATTCGTGACCTCCATTTCTTTATTTGATTTTTTTAACACGGGCCAGTTATTCCGATACTCTGAACGGAATTAGTGTCCGAAAGCAGAAAGCGCATTTCCAAACTAAGCCATATAGAGTAATGACGAACTTCCGCCAGCGGGTCAATACCTGATAACGGAGTTGCTAACTTTGAACATTCTGCTTTTATCTCAGCTGTCATGCACTAACAAAACTGCAAAACGACAAAGAACAGAAATGGCATCTTCAAAGAAAAGAAAAAGGAAGGGAAAAAAAAAGAGAGAGAGAGAAAGAGAGAGAGAGAGAGAGTTGTATAAACATGTCCCAGTTTGGCTCTGAAATCAGGCAATGAGCAAAAACAAATGTAAGAGAAACTATACATGAGAGCGCTTACAAAGTTCTTTGGACATCTCCAAGCCGCACAGGTTTCGGATGATGACACGCAAACTTCCATAACAGGTGATAAAGCGCTGTCTAGACACGCTGCGCCGCTGAAGAAGGGAACCGACGCTTTGATAACCGGTCCGTCGAATCAATTATCCCAGACGTGCGGAACGAGTCGTTAGTCGGGTTTCCTAGCAATTTATTTGCATTGGTTCGGACGCTGTGGCGCTTCAATCCTGAGAAAAATGTCAAACATCTGGAATTCAGACTCGCGGCGTGCTCGGGTTACACGCATATAAACGAGCTGAAGAGAGAAAGCGGCCGACATGCGGACATACGAAAGAGAGCGACTTGTGGAGCCGGTGCAGTGGTGCAGCGGTAATAAAGTCTGCATTGTGCCAGCTGTGCTGTCATCTACGCGACAGCAGGAAATGGCTTTATCACAGCAGGACGACACCAAAAGCCCTTTCGCTATTCCGCCGCTTCGCTTGGTTTTCTTATCCTTTTTTTTTTTCCCTCTCTTCTCACCCTCCTCTAAGTACCATCACATAATGTTAAAGCGTTCCCTACTAACACAGGATCGCACTTACCTGCCGTATGACTAATTATACAATCGCGCCGCTTCTAATAACGATCCGTGCGTTATTGCCGTCAGGCGGATCAACCCTCTCTGAAGAATTCTCCTGCATTCGGGTATCCTGAGCTATTTTAGTCTCCACCATCAGACTGATTGATGTTCGGCTGCAGAGCTGTGAAACCGGCCTGTGCTCTGCACTGCACAGCTTTAAACAGATAAGCACGAGAGATTGCGTAGGCCCCTGCTCTTATCTCCAGCAGGAAGATGAACACCAAGAGGCCCGGTGCGCTATCAGGACGCAGATAAGTGCCCTCTGCCTCTAAAACAAAAGCAAAAAAAAAAACCTGGCGAGGTCAGATAGGTAAAGAGAAGAGTTGAAGCAGCATTACTAAGCGAAAAAGCCGGTGGAATGGGCTGATTTCAAGTCGCGAAAAAATTTTCTTGCGTGCCTGCTCTACTGTATGAATACGTTTGTGAAGTTTGGTGGGTTACGCAGCGGGCATTCGTGTGTCTGTATATTTACACACGGCGAAGTTACAGACTTTCTCCCGCCGCTAGGTGATCGTTGTTTTTTTTTTTTTTTACCTGCAAGAGCCACCAGAATAACTTCAATGCTCCTGTATTCTCTGGAGAAGGAATGATAATTACAGTAGCTGGCTTAATATAGCACACAAAAATCTGCCGTTGGGTGAGAAGCCTATAATGTATTGTTTTTCATACTCGTCACGTTGTTCGGCGAGTCCTTACTTCCCGCGAATGTGGGCGGAGTCCGCCTGGAACAGACGACGCCCACGAAGCAGGAAAGTTCCAAATGATAGGCAGTGATTCTTCTCTATTCCAGGAACAAACTGCGTCAGTGAAATGACCGCCACGGCATAACGGCACTAGCGTTTTGTTGTTTTGGTTGTTTTTTTTCCCCCTTCAAACTTGTTAGAACGGTGACTTATGTAGGTCAGTGACGGTAAAAACGCGTTTACGTGAGAACTGCTAACTTGCAGGAAACCTTGCAGGAAAGATGAGCAGGATCTAGAAAGGGCTGTTGCCTGCGCTGGTCGAGAATGTGTGCGCAAGCTGCAGGTGAGCGAAAGCTCTCGAGGCCGGGGTTTAAAAGGCATCTTCAGCGGAATGTGTGCGCGGTGTATAGAAACCACTCGTGCGAGTGTTATCTCGCAGGCGCACGTGTTCTTCTTCCAAACAGAAACAAAGACGTCCCGTTGATGGCGTTCTTTTTGATGTTTTAAAAGAAACGTGGCTCTAATTGATCGAATTAAAGCGATCGTATTGGAGCGTTCTGTCTGCGCGGCTCGGCGAAGGTTGAGGGAACACTTTCATCTTGTTGATTTGGACGTGGGGCTGATTATGTGGAAAGGTCACGAGCATCGCGACTCGTGGTGGTGGTGTTTGGGGGGGGTTTGGGGGGCTGACTGACTGACTGTCCGCTTAAGTACACACAAACGAGCTGGCGGATACGCAAACATAAAGAAAGAAAGAAATCTTAGCCGCTGCCGGCAGTGACGGGAACAGCCTACGCAGGCCTCCTGCTGATTTCTATCGGCATGCAAATGTCACCTGTTGCTCTCCCTACTTGTATTCACTACAATACAATATTAAGAATGCAGACGTGATCTATCTGTAACATTCCTGCTCCCTGTGTCATGGCCCATTCATGCCCGGCCTAAATATCACTGGGTGAAGCGGTGCTGCTGTTTGGATTCGTCTTTAAGAGTTGCATCAAAAACTTCATCCGATTGTGTTTGAAAAAAAAAAAGAAGAAGAAGAAAAACTGTAACATTCGCCATATTTTCCAAGAAACCTGTGGGTTGGCGAGTAGCGTGGTGTCAACTAGCAGCACAAACTTTTTCCATTCACACGATCTTAAAATGAAACTACTGACAGGTTTAAGTATTGTGTATCCGTACAGCAGGGTTCTCGACAGAATTCAGGGACAGACAAATCAATAGCAGGATATCAGTTACATATATGACTGGTCGAGGCTATGAGCCATGGACAAAGGTATTGGGACACCTGACTGTTCCAGCCATATGTGGTTCTTCCCCAAACTGTTACCACAAATTTGGTACAATTGTTTACGAAGTGATCTGCAATAGAGCCTTTGGGATGAATGTGAACACTGACTGCACCCCAGACCTCCTCACCCTACATCAGTACCTGCCTTTACTAAACACCCGTGTGGCTGAATAATCACAAATCTCCATTATGGTTTCTCTACAACCTTTTTTTTTCTCCCTCAAGGAGATTTTGGGATGAGGTACTAATAATCATCTTACAAACCCGGCCCTTGTTTGTTTTTTTCTCCAGGTAGCGCATCCAGGAAAAACCTGATATTTTCTGCAAGTGATTGGTCCGTTTGAAAGCGACAGGAATGTACGGAGCACAGACAGTGCGCCCTTCGCTTAAATTGCTTTGTAAGCACTGGCACTGGTGGTGCACCGTTTGCGTTTTCTTCATGCCAATTACGAAGCACACACCCATACACACGTGCAGGTACATGACATCTCCTGAAAACATGCCAAGCGCCAACAACAGTTTATTAAGATGGAAGCAATGGAAACAAACAGTGGTGGTCTAAATAGTGGTTCTGCTTATTGGGGGTATATTGAGGACTGTTAAAACAGTACCGTGTTACATCTGGCTACAGGAATCTTTGAAGCTCGAGCCTCTTCCTGCATGCTGGTAAAATGTGTGGCTGCCTGACGTGGCCTGCTCTTGTGTGTTCCCATAATGCTGCAGTGTGCCTCATCAGGAGCCACAGTGCTGCTCTGCTTCAGTCCTCGGAGAAGCTCAAACGCGGGCAGGCCTCTTGATGTGTGTTAGCCACAGCTATAAAACAGCCTCTTTACTGCCGTGTCCACAGCCATTGGGAGACAAAGTTGAAATGCTGTTAACTTTGTAATTAGCGGCGTTTTCCGCTGCTTGAGGTTTTGTGGCCCTGGCTGCGAGTTCGCCTGCGAATTTCTCTCCAGACCCCTTACAGACGAGCGACGCGACTGTCCGTGAAAAGCAAGCTTTCGGCTTATTAAAATGCATCGTATTTGGAATGCACCCGATGTTTCGGGTTGCCAAAAGCTCAGCGCAAACGGCGCGAGTGTGACTCGGATGAGATTAGTCAAATTAGATATTACCAACAACAACAAAAAAAAAAAACTCAACGAAAAAAATAATAATAATCCACGAGCGAGACAAAGGCATCATACAAATCAGCATAGAAATTACCCTGACGGAATTTCCATTATGCTCTGAAGCTTTGTTTAGGTTCGTCCCTCTCGCTTTCCGCCTACAAATCTGTTTCCATTGAGAAGAATTTTCCAGAGCAGTCAGTGAACAACAGCAGTGATATTTTTGTGACCTTACAGAAATCAGAACTTTGAACATCACAGATTAAAGACCTAAAAAAGAAATTTAAATACAGTGGTTTCCCCTCAAGTCCCTTAGTTTAAATCAAATAACGACACGTATATGCACACGTATATGTGCGCATCTCATTAGATCTTATCAAAGGACGATACTATAATAATAAAACATGGAAATATTTTTTGAGTAGTGAATGTGCAGCTTTAATAGCAGGTTTTCCTTTTACTTTTAAATGTACAGATTTACTGTCCTCTAAAAATAACTCAATATACAGATATTATTTTCATATCTTATTTATCATGTTCATGTTTTTGTCTGCTTTTTAGGACCATGTAAATTTGTGTTTCTTGTATTAGAGCAGTTACAATTTGGTACTTTGAGCACAATTCTCTCATACTGACGACTGGATGTTCAACATGGTAAAGAACTCCCTGAGCATTTGAGAATTAATATTGTTGCTCTCCACAAATATGCCAAGGCTTCAAGAAGATCAATAACACCCTGAAACTGAGGTACAGAACAGTGGCCAGGGTCAAACAGAGGTTTTCTGAGACGGGTTCCACACAGAACAGACCTCACAAGGGTCCATCAAAGTTGCAGAAACTGGCTTCAGAAAACAGACTCATGAGTGCTGCAGCACTGCTTTAGAGATCGCAGAAGCAGAAGGTCCACCTGTCAATGCTCACTGGACATCGTTTCAGAAGGAAGGTGGAAGAAGAAAAGCCTGGTGGTGGTGGCAGCATTATGGTCTGGGACTGCATGAGTGCTGCTGGTACTGAAGAGCAGCGGTTCATTAAAAAAAACATGGGTTTCAACATGTACTGTGAAATTCTGAAGCAGAACAGGAACTTTGATGCTGAAGCTGAAGATGATGGAGTGGCCAAGTATGTCTCCAGACTTAAACCCTATTGAGCACCTGTGGGGCATCTTCAAGCGGAAAAGTGGAGAAGCGGCTTGTGTCTAACATCCTGCAGTTCCGTGATGTCATTATAGAGGAGTGGAAGAGGATCCCATCAACAACCTGTGCAGCTCTGGTGAATTCCACACCCAGGAGGATTAATGCAGCGCTACATAACAATGGTGCCCACACTAAATATTGACACTTTAGACACAGTTTTGATATTTACTTAGGGTGTAGTCACGTCTGTTGCCAGTTATTTAGACAACAATGGCTGTATGTTGAGTTATTTTTAGAGGACAGTAAATCTGTACTGCTATACAAACTGCACAGTGACTAAAATATACCCAAATATCTATCGTATTGTCCCTTGTGAAGATCTAATGAAATAGTTGCTGAAATGTGAGGAGTGCACTAGAATTCTATTGCTTGTCTTTCAGAGGGTCAGGCTTCATTTACCAACCTTTAGTTTCACAGACTGGCCATCTTATATAATCCCATGTTGGCACCTTTGCTACAAAACAAACACAACTGGTCATTAGAGAGGCAGTGACTCCTACGATGGGAGAGTGGCTTTCAGTCATGACCTAATTCAGTCATGTACAAGAAGGAAAATAATCATTTAAAAAAATCATTATAAATCAATAATGAGATAAACCCAGTAGCCATGATGCCTTTCAAAATTTTAAATCAGGTCAAGAATCAGTAATCAGTCCAAAAAAAAAAAAGGGCAGAAGGGCTCCAACAGCAGAACACCAAATCGGGATCTACTCCTATCAACCCAGAACAGGAATCTAAGACTACAGTGGGCACTGACAGAGAACACACACATCATCCAGACTTTTTCTAACAATCAGAGATGCTTTGAAGCACACCATGTCTGTGTGAGTATTTGAGTTACCCTGCAGGCTTGAACCCACCTGGTTATTATCCTGTGACCTCACGTCATCGTCACTGTTTGTTTTTCCACAACATTCGGTGTAAATTCTAGAACTGTTGTTTGTTTAAAGTTCAGAAGTTCTTGAAATACTCTGACCAGTGTCGACACTTTTCCCCCAGTATTGGGATGTTTGATCGCTGCGCTTCTGCTACATGACTGGCTGATGTGTTCCTCCTGAAGTGGATAGCAAGTATACAGGGAGTGCAGAATTATTATGCAAGTTGAATTTTTGAGGATTAATTTTTTTGAGGATTTAATTTGAACAACAACCATGTTCTCAATGAACACAAAAAACTCATTAATATCAAAGCTGAATATTTTTGGAAGTAGTTTTTAGTTTTAGCTATTTTAGGGGGATATCTGTGTGTGCAGGTGACTATTACTGTGCATAATTATTAGGCAACTTAACAAAAAACAAATTTATACCCATTTCAATTATTTATTTTTACCAGTGAAACCAATATAACATCTCAACATTCACAAATATACATTTCTGACATTCAAAAACCAAACAAAAACAAATCAGTGACCAATATAGCCACCTTTCTTTGCAAGGACACTCAAAAGCCTGCCATCCATGGATTCTGTCGGTGTTTTGATCTGTTCACCATCAACATTGCGTGCAGCAGCAACCACAGCCTCCCAGACACTGTTCAGAGAGGTGTACTGTTTTCCCTCCTTGTAAATCGCACATTTGATGATGGACCACAGGTTCTCAATGGGGTTCAGATCAGGTGAACAAGGAGGCCATATCATTAGATTTTCTTCTTTTATACCCTTTCTTGCCAGCCACGCTGTGGAGTACTTGGATGTGTGTGATGGAGCATTGTCCTGCATGAAAATCATGTTTTTCTTGAAGGATGCAGACTTCTTCCTGTACCACTGCTTGAAGAAGGTGTCTTCCAGAAACTGGCAGTAGGACTGGGAGTTTAGCTTGACTCCATCCTCAACCCGAAAAGGCCCCACAAGCTCATCTTTGATGATACCAGCCCAAACCAGTACTCCACCTCCACCTTGCTGGCGTCTGAGTCGGACTGGAGCTCTCTGCCCTTTACCAATCCAGCCACGGGCCCATCCATCTGGCCCATCAAGACTCACTCTCATTTCATCAGTCCATAAAACCTTAGAAAAATCAGTCTTGAGATATTTCTTGGCCCAGTCTTGACGTTTCAGCTTGTGTGTCTTGTTCAGTGGTGGTCGACTTTCTGCCTTTCTTACCTTGGCCATGTCTCTGAGTATTGCACACCTTGTGCTTTTGGGCACTCCAGTGATGTTGCAGCTCTGAAATATGGCCAAACTGGTGGCAAGTGGCATCTTGGCAGCTGCACGCTTGACTTTTCTCAGTTCACGGGCAGTTATTTTGCGCCTTGGTTTTTCCACACGCTTCTTGCGACCCTGTTGACTATTTTGAATGAAACGCTTGATTGTTTGATGATCACGCTTCAGAAGCTTGGCTATTTTAAGACTGCTGCATTCCTCTGCAATATATCTCACTATTTTTGACTTTTCTGAGCCTGTCAAGTTCTTCTTTTGACCCATTTTGCCAAAGGAAAGGAAGTTGCCTAATAATTATGCACACCTGATATAGGGTGTTGATGTCATTAGACCACACCCCTTCTCATTACAGAGATGCACATCACCTAATATGCTTAATTGGTAGTAGGCTTTCCAGCCGATACAGCTTGGAGTAAGACAACATGCATAACGAGGATGATGTGGTCAAAATACTCATTTGCCTAATAATTCTGCACTCCCTGTATAGTAGATAACATTTCCTTCAAAAGACTGAGAGGCGGTAATGACTTATTTGTAGAGCAAAGCAATAACTCTCGCGACGTGTACAGGATTTATTCCAGTCGTATTACCGTCCTTCGGATATCTCGAGATCAAATTTCACTTCAGCCTTATACGTAATGTGAAAGCAAATTTAGCAAATGCAGACTTTCCATTCAAATCCGTGCGCCTTAGCGCTTTACATAGAAACGTGTTACTTTTTTGCGCGTCAGCAGCTTGTTTTACGATTCAATTTAAATAGAATCAACAACCGTATCAACTAACTGAAGTGATTAATCAAGGCATTAAATCTAATTTCTTGAAGCTGCAAAAAGAAATGAGAAAGAGAGAAAAATAAAAAATAAATGAAAAAAAGGAATCAAACCGCCGAGTGAATTTTCTGAAGATGAGTGCTCGCTGAACATTCCGTATCGGTTTCTTGCTCTGAAATCTAATAGCCTCCGAGATAAACGTGATGCCGAACACTACCCACAAACTTTTCATGAATTATTCAAAACCATCTGCTACCCAACTGGAGCTGAAAAAGGGGATTTGGGGAGACTCGGAGTCTTTGTGCTCCTGTCGTCCTGAGGCCTCAATTCCCTCTCACTCGGGTTTCGGCCTTACTGTTCATGTTTTACAGAACTAAACTCTCTGCATGTTCCAGGTAGTCATAAAGAACTGTAACCAGCTAAGACAATACTTCATGAAGCATGTAGCCAGGGATTCACAGGGACACTCAGCCACCCACTCACCCGCTGGCCAAAGGCCCTTCGTGAGGTTTAATCAAACAAAGCATGTTGCTCAATTGGCACTCGCTTGGGTCTGACATAATCTTAAGTATTTGCCCAGACCATGACCATCCTGAAAACCAGGCCTTGGTTCATGGCAGATTAAACAGCCCAGAGAGGTCCGTGGCCAGATCTCCTCTAATAAAATCTGGGTGTTAAATAAACGACGCCGTGGAGCTCAGAGGGCCTGTGGAGCTCTAACTAGCTCTGGCCTGGCTTCAGTCGCTGCACAGCCTGTCTCTGTGTTTATGTTCGAAGCAGGGGAGTTGCCTTCATGACGATTTATTGACGCAAGATCCCCTCGGCTGTGCCTGCCAGCAATTAATCACAGCGGGAGACGGGCTTGTTCAGGCAAAGGCCTGAGAAAAAGAGCGTAAGCTCGACAAAGCTTAAGCCAGGCATGAAACCTTGCAAAATCAGTGCACCACATGTTCTCTCGAGGCAGGATCACCACCCGACAGGACGGGCCTGCCCGCAATCTCACCGATGCTGCAATCCTGAACAAAACCACGGGTTTATTCGTGAAAAGAAAGGTACCTCGCCCTACAATCGAAGGCTTTTGAAAAAAGGAAATGTCTAAAGTAATGTTTGCGTTTTAAATCATGTCTGTTCGGCTGTCGGGGCAGCTGTCCACATGTGAGGCAATCTGAAAGCTCATTCCAACATTAACTGCTATATAAACTCACCCTGGACACCAGTGAGTAATGCGTCCTGCTGGGCTTCCTGCTCGACTTCCCATTGCTGAAGGCATCGCACTGAAGGATTATCCATAGGAATTTGATTTAATGCTAATAACGAGAGTGCTGATGGCTGAGAGCGGCCACTGATAATCAAGCAGCTGCTTCTCCTACAGCTCCAGAGTCCTCAGGTCCATCGTGAGCTCGGGTTAATACCCTGCGGTGTCCTCCCACCACCTGAAAACACCCACGATCCAATGTGGTGCTTTATCTATTTATATGTTTTTAAGTATCTCCATGCAACTGCACAAAAAATTCATAACAGCTACTGGACTTTCAATAAGCCGTACTGATCAACTCATGGTGTAGATCCTTTAACCCTCCACTTATACTCTATACCCGTTTACCTCCAACTTGTTTCCTGTACCCTTCCATCATCTACATATTGGATACCCTTTTACAAACAGATTGTCTTATGTACCCTCTGCTAATGTCTCATATTTGAGCACCAGATGTCCTCTTCCCAGTGGGTCTTGTCCTGTTCCGATACTGATTACTGCTTTTTAGACTGGAACCCTGAATTGGCGTCGTATCAGACTTCGGATTCATATCGGATCGAGTACTTAACACTAAAGCCTGCTTCTGTTGCTTCCCCATAACTTAGCAACAGAAACTCGTGGAGAGCAGATCAGTGACCGAGAGGACGTCAGTGCTAACTCTAATATCCGAACTGCATGGAATACCGTGAAAAGGACTAAGACGTCCTCATGCTCTCCAAATTACTTTGTTGTTTTTTTTAGGGTGGAGAATGACATTGTATCTTGCTCTCCAGACTACCAGGGAGAGGGCAAAAACACATAATGACTTAATGAGAGATGAAAAATAATGGCTGAAAATGAAAGTGATTAAAAGATTGTTCCAGTACAATGTGGCTTTTTTTGGCTCGCAGGATGGCAAAGTGCCCGGGATCATCTATTGCATGGTTGTACAAGTGGAGCCACCCAATAAATAATTGGGCTATAAAATTCAGGGCTAAACAAATGTGGGCAAAACCTATACCATGGAAACCGAAGCGCACACATTTCCAGCCAAAATCGCATGATTCAAATTCCCAAGGACGTACAAGGCGTTCGTCCAATCCACACTGCAGACTCCAAAACAGCCGAAAGATCAGATAGCGAAGTACTATTATTACATTATGATTACAACCCAAAAAAAAAAAGAGAGAGAGACAGATATTCCGAGTTAAAGCAGCGTGAATTGTATTTATAGGGGACAGACTGGATGTTTCTGCGGTTCAAACCCGTCCACCCTATAAACAGATCTCATTTTTCAATGAGTATCATAATCGTATAATATCCTCCCTCCTGTTTTACAATCGCGATCAAAACAATAGTAGAACGCTTTATGCGTGAACACTGTCCTAATTAGAACGTGAGCCCGTTAGTAATGAATGGAAACCCGGTTAACTTTTGAACTGAAAAACTTTCCGACCAGAAAAAGACAGAAAATGAAAAAGATGATGCCCTAAAAAAAAAAAAAAAAAAGCTCATAATATACTCCAGGACTTTTTTTTCCTCACCACAATGCTGCTGTTCTGAGAATATTCTCAAGAATGGAACTGAGAACCCTAAAACAGATTATAAGAAACAAAAAGAAACCCGTGTAGCAGAAAAACAAGAGGTCACTGTTGCAGTAGGAATCTCTCCGAGATGACTCGAAGTGTACCTAAACACCAAACAAAACCCAACCCATCCGAGTGAGAATGATCTTTAGGGTACAGACCGGTAGCAAAATAAAGACACTACCAATAGATGTTTTTTTCCAACCCAGTGTCTCTGAAATAAGGCGTTGCCTGCAGAGTCGCCTCAACTAACCGACCCTGTGCAGTCCTGCTGCTCTGAAATCTCTGTTAACATTCCTAATGCAGAGTCGCTGGGTCACTAGCTCAGTCATGCATCATTAGTGCCAAGCTTTTTGGGGGCGGTAAAGCCTGTAGATTAGTGGCACCGACGTCAACCAGACTGTTCCAGCTAGGCAGCCCCCGCAAACTGGGACCGATAATTGCCTTCTTGAACTGGCAAAGCAGTCACTGTTGAAAGGTTTGCATCTGCTCTCCACTGGGCAACTCCAAGTGGAGGCTAAAATCAAGGCAGAACCCTCGTGAGGAAAAGCAGGAACCACCGACGTGTAAACGCAGGCGAGCAAAAAAAAATGGCTGAACTTCTAAAATGTGCAGAATGAGGGCTCGAACAACAAGCAGTGGCGAGAACCTCGGAGCATGGGCCTGAGTGTGACTGTTTGCAGACTGGGTGGAGAGACTGTAGAGATTGCAAAGATGAACGTGTGAAGAAATGGCGCCACATCGCAGAAACGCAACACCCATAGGAGAGGCGGGGAAGATCTTCTAGCGGCGTGCGATTTCGGTGCTCTTTCAATATGACGGGATTCCAATAAAAACTGCATAAAAGACTGAGCTGTGATGGGCTCTCCGTGTCGGATCTTCCTGTATGAGCATTACTGCGTTCTGCTGATAATGGGATTTTATGAAGGGGAGATGATACAGAGATTTCTTCCTACCCAACAGCTTTGCGACTCGGTGTATGATGGATGGATGAAAGACGGGTTGTATAAATGGTACTAAATGTTAAATAGGCGCTTGCTCGAACAAACATTTAATTTTGAGTTTCGAGTAATCTGCTATGCGGTCCCTCCAATTAGAGGCTTTTCGACAAAAGTCTCGGCAGCGTTCGCACTCGGATTTCTGCCTCTGCTTGATAAACGGCAGTAAATGGCACATGATGCGCTCTGATACCGTTGAGATCACCTCGTTACCGATTCACGGTTTATGATACGCGATTGTTCAAATTATAACATGGCTGCGATCATAGTGAGTTTGAATAAACAGTATACGGTAGAAGCAGTGCACGTCTCATCTAGTAATTCCCAGGAGAAGGAAAAAGGATTTTAAAAAATCCTATTCGGCTTCTTAACCGTGTTCTTTTTCCGACATGGCTGCGTTCGGCATTAGGAGTAAACAAAGTTGCACTTTTAACCTTTAAACAGGTCATATTTGCTTTAGATCACTCAACATCCCGGCATATCTGCTCGTTACGTCCACAACACAAACTATACAGTTCGGTGTTTGAGGAAGAAAATATGCATCACTCATCACGTATAGCTATGTAGCTCGTGGCATACAAAGGACAGACAGTGAGGCGTCTGTGTTTTTATTTTCCTACTTTGTGTGGCTTACGGGCCAAGGCCGAAATCCCATCTCCGTCCTGTAAACTGCCGCTTCCAATGAAAGGCGAATGCAGGGTGAGCTTAGAGATGTGAGTGCACGTTCGCGTACTTAGTCGTACAATGGTGAAACAGTTTACAAGAAAGCCTTACAAAACACCCCGAAGAGATAATCGTCTACTCGTTAACAAACGTGGCGCTCCGAAACGTTATTATAATGGTATTATTAAACTCTGCGGCTATGATTGGCTGATGAGATCCCGAGTTCTAGGAAATCATGAGAAACCTGCTTTGCAAAAAAAAAAAAAACCCAAAGGTGTCAGTGCTTTAGGAGATACAATTTTCCCAGGCACCTTTCTAATCAGCATTAATGTGTAAATATTATATACACATATACACAAAAACAACACTATATTTCCCAGTTTGCTCTTATAATCCCCTCCACTCTTCTGGGAAGATGTTCCACTAGATTTAGAAGTGTGCCTGTGGATATTTGTGTTGAAGAGCACAAGGGTATTACAAAAGGCTGGGACTGATGTAGGGTGAGGAGAACTGGGGTGCAGTCAGCGTTCCAATTCATCCCGGAGGTGTTCAGTAGGGATGAGATAAGAGCTCTACGGCAGACCACTCAAGATCTTCCTCTCCACCACGCACTTTGAAATCATTGTTATTATTAAACGTACACAGCAATGCCAGGGGTATAAAAAAAGAAACTAGAGTTAGCGCACAGTCACTGTGGCTTCTCCATCCCAGAAATAAGAGTCTTTAGCGTTAGCTGCTAACATAGAAGTGGCTAGCGGCTAATGCTAGCACTATGGATTCTTTAGCATTTATATCAAGAATTTCTCTTCTGTATTTTAAACACACACACACACATACACACACTCACACACACACACCCTTTAAGGGTTTGCAAAACCGTAGACATTCCAAAAGAAAAAAACATCAGTCAAGGGTAAAATAACAGCAAAAGGCATGTAATATCAGCCACAGGTGCATAAACAAAAAAGACCCTTGAGAAGGCTGCTCTAGTTTCAGCCTTTCAGCTTTCATACTGTCCATGTGTCCGGGCAGTGATCTCTTCTCGGTTGGTTCGTGTAAGACTAGAACTGCATCGCTGTTGAGGTTTCCTGCCCTGTTTACTTTTTCCAGCAGGGGGTTAACACGTACATGTGTCCCCAGAGTCCGCTGCTCCAGCAGTACACAATGAATATGTTCTGGGCAGTGGAGTAACTCTGAAACTGAAATATTCACCCCGACAGTGCTGAAGATAAGCCTGGACAGAAACACCCAGACACCACAGGATATTGGTATGAGGTATCAATTGGCCCCAGAAACTTCAGCGATCTGGACTTAGTGTTTTGCGAAAATATCAAGAGGAGGAACTACACGATGTTCCCATGATACAAGCAACTTGAGCTGAAGCATCTTCAGTACACTGGGAGAGAAATTTTACTTTTATACGGTAAGTAGCTCTTAACGATCAGCCATGGTCAGCTTTTTTAACAAAAATGTAACAAAACAGTGGAAACAACGAAAGAAAAAAGCTGGGGAAAGAAAACGCTGCAGCCCTGCTCACGCCAACATCTAATTTGTTTAAATTCAACAAGCTATCATTACCCATGGCAAGCCCAGTGTCGAGTATCCACAATAACAGGTGTGTGCGCTTCTTCATGGCCACTACGTAAACCACAGATATATAAAGTTCCGATATCGTAATACTACTGCAAGCAAGATTCGAGAGTTTTTTCCAAAATAGAAAAAAAATCTAAATGGATCCATGCCAATACAAAAGATGACAGGGTTTATTTAAAATCCCCAGTAACTATCTCCTCAAATACCTTTTCGCCTTATCTGAGAGGTCAAGGCTACCTGCTGTCATTTCCATTTCCCAGTGTGGCACTGAAAATAAAGGCGAAGAGGGTTACCTGAGATCAGTGAGAACAAATTCGAACCTTCACGCTGGGAGCACAAAATGCTGAGCATCACGTGCTAGCCCTCGAAAACAGAAGAAAAAAAAATAAAACTTTATTGCGCTAATGGAACATTAATAGCAGCTAAAATGTGCGAAATCTATGTAGCCTTCACGCATACCATGCACTTTTGCCCTGTTGCCATGCTCCAGATATTATACATCTTAAAATATTCTAGGGAGATGATCAGAAGAAACATGAGATCTGCCTGATGCGAGTGAACCTCAGATCTTACAGACTTCTGTGCTCCACCCATTACATCATTAACTCAGTGCTGGATTCACACTTCTGAACACAGAAGCGTGCGCGACTCGCACGCACTATCGACAGAAAAGGAAATGGCCTGCTAATGAGTTTCACATTTCTGGTCTAGACTGAGGATCTGTGAATCCTGGAGTATTGCATAAAAGTATTGGGACACCTAACTGTTGCCACAACGCTGGCAGCACACAATTGTAGAAGATGTCTTGGGAAGCTGTAGCTCATCACATGAACTATCAGACCCAAACCTAGGAAAGGCAGGTACTGATGTAGGGTGAGGAGGTCTGGAGTGCACTCAGTGCTCCAATTCATCCCAAAGGACAATAGCAGGCCAGTCAAGATCTTCCAGGCTAAGAGTTTGGAGAAGAAACCAAATACGGATGGAAAAGTCAGACATCCCAATTTACTGATTCAAAGGCTGCGCGTGCAGATGTGTGCATGCAGCTCGACGTGGCAGAGGCATGACTCAAGAAAGTCCACAATACACTCGTCCATTCAGCGAGCAACAGGGACAAACCACATTCAGGGCCTCCGTCCTCACAAACAACTAGAAGAAAAGCCGAAACTATTCTCGAGCTGAGCTGAGACATAAAGAGAAGAAAGGGCAGGAGCGAGAGATCACTGCTTACAGCGATGTCCTAAAATAACCTTCTTCTTTCTCAGAGATGACAGTTGGCTGACGGCATCCCTGGCAGAGGCGTGCAGACAGATCAGGCACAGATATTTGAATGGGAATCAAAAGGCTTTTCTGGCACTGCAACTCGCAGCCCCTTAAGGTCTGTCATGCGTCATTCCTGTAGCTGAGAAAGGCGAGCGTCCTCGGCCAAGGCAAACCGGTTTGTTAGGACAGAAATCTGGAGCGCAAACAAAGCCGCTGCTTCGCGTGGAGCGCCCTCTGTGCTCGGGGGAAGATATTACAATAACGGAGCACGTCGAGACTTTTATCTACCTCGCAACGATTCTTTTTTTTTTTTTTTTTCTTTTTTTGCAGCGCACTTCGAAAACACTCGGTACGCGTCCATGCAACCTGTGTGCCGTCGCCTTGCACGGACGTGTCCCGAGTGTTTTCGAAGTGCGGCATGAAAAAAAGAATCGTTCCATCATTGCGGTAGCAATAAAATAAACGAGGCATTAGCACAAGACTTCACTGCAGAGATGATAGAGTGTGGATATTAGCTGCCAGCTCATCACTATCAGGGTGAGAAAGGCGGGTAGAAAGAGAAATAAAAAAGAAAAAAACAGCCAGATGTGTTACTTGCGGTTTTTGCAACTATTATTAGTATTCTGGGTGTGTGGGTGCAGGAGAGAGGCATTTAACTGAATACAAAGCTGTTATTCATATTGGATAGATAGATGGATGGATGGATGGATGGAAGGATGGACGGGCGGACGGACGGACAGACAGACGGACAGACGGCTAGACTGATAGACGGATAGGCAGAGTTCTAACGGGGTTACAAACACATGACAGATTGTGCTTGCAGTGCACCTTTTTTTTTGTTTGTTTTAGTTTATGTATGCAGATCTGTTTCATTACATTTTTCGAGTGTCACGTATTGCAGGGGAAGTGTTTACAGTGTATATTTATGACATGCTGACAACGCTGCTACCTCTGGGGTTTTCCCTAGTATTTCCAGAAGCATAGTAATATATATACATATTAATAAAAAATAAGAATCCTCTGGTTTTTGCCATGTGAACTGCTACTGATGTGATTATTTGAATAATCTATAGGTGTGCAAAAAAAAAAATTATTAAATAAAAAAAATTTAAACCTGATAAAAAAAAAACGCCCTTTTTAATGGCATTCATGAGAAAAAAAATTGGCTGTGCTCTCTGCTTAAGAAAGGCCTTTTCTTTCTCTTTCTCGCTCTCTCTCTCTCTCTCTCTCTCTCTCTTTCTCTCAGTCATGTGCATCTGCAAAGCTTATGTATGTAGAAGAAGGCGAATAGCTCTTTCCACCAAAAGTTTCCCATATTTTCCTGTAGGTCACAGCGGCAGTTAGAAAAAAAAAGTGATTATCTTGGAGGAAGCATGTGTTACCCTTCACCCTCCCCCGTTTAGTAGGAGTCACATGATATAGTGGGAACTGGCCAAATGAAAACATTTCACTTTCAATGTGTTCACCCACATCAGAAAAAAAATCTACTGAACTGAGGCACTTGTTTCACACGTACACACGCAAATGAAGGAAGAGAAGAGGGCAGCTCTTACCTGAGTGACTTTGGGAACTCATTTCTGCAGCTGTCCTGTGTTTGTGTGTGTGCGCGTGTGTGTGTGTGTGCGTGCGTGTGTGGAAACAGGAAAAGAAGACGAAGAGATCAGAAAGGAAGTGTATCCTGGCAGATGAGGGTGTGGAGAGGGACCTCACTGCTCCCCAAATGCCTTTGAGGGGAACACCATCCAATGGTTGCTGACCCCACTGGACAAGAGAGAGCGGTGTGGAGAGACAGAGCTCTCAGGTGCTCATAACGCCCCCTGATGGGCTAAAATCCAGTCCCACCACTAGTCCTGCTTCTCTTCACTCCCTAGAGCACAGAATAAAAGAAAAAGAAAAAGAAAAAAAAAACATTAAAAATGTCAACAACTGTAAAGGTACATAGTGCTACATAATGTGTGCCCTCTAAATGCCCTTCTTCCTACCCACCCATGACCTGTACCCACTACAGAAGAACACATTTTCAGCAGAGTACACCAGGAGTCAGCCACCTTCGTAAATGTGACGCTGCTGAAGTGCTTTCTATCTTTAGTGCTATCTATCTTTTACCTTTAAATCGGCAAAGAAAACTTACAGTAAATATAGCTCACTAAGATGGACATATGTCAATCATAACCCAGGAGTCATAGCAGTCATATCGACTGCAAACTATCAAGACAGACATCAGACTGAACACAAAACAATATAGATCCATGGATATTGATGGATGGACAAATATGTACGCAAGAATGAAAGCAAGTTATATACTGAAGAATGTTTATACAAAAAAGCAGACAGATCCATAGTTTGACCTGTAGATTTGCCTGCCAAACAGACAGAAAGACAAATCTGCTGTTAGAAAACCTAAACGGCACGCAGACACGTCTAGTGCAGACAGACAGATCAATCCAATCATTTGTCTTGGTCTCCAAATAATCAAATCATACAGATACAGAAAAAAAAAATATTTGGCTTAATGCTCGAGAGAGAGAGAGAGAGAGAGAGAGAGAGAGAGAGAGAAACAAAGCCCTCTCGACTGTAAGATTAAGAAAGACATACAGATGTTATTTACAGGTCAAAACAGAGAGACAGATTCAGTGGTTTCAGCGGTCTCTATTTTAATCATATCAGCAAGCAGACAAATCTGCCATTTGTAGATTGATACATAAACAGAGGCATCATTTTGAAAACTGACACAGACAGACAGACAGACAGACAGACAGACAGACAGACAGACAGACAGACGTGTAATTTGAGGAGAGAGACAGGCAGATTAACACTACTCATTTTCATGCTGAAACAAAAAGGATCACTTATTTGCATACAGACACAGATAGACAGACAGATATCTCACTTTCACACTGAGACGTACAGACCTCTCAGTTGTACAGTGAGAACACAGACAGACAGACAGCTCCACTATACAGTGGGACAAGCAGAGAGACTTCTCACTTGTGTACTGAGACAGAGAGATCTTTCACTTGCAGACAGCTAGCCAGGCAGACATATATACAGATCTTTCACTTGCACAATAAGAGGGACAGAGACAAATTGCACTCACTTGCACACAGACAGACAGACAGACAGTGACACAGGCAGAAAGACAGATCACTCATTTACAATGACAGATCTACTATTTGCACAGTGGGACAGACAGATCGTCTCATTTTCCCACACACAGACAGAGAGACAGACAGAAGTCTTATTTGCAAAATGAGACAACAAACAGATCTCTCCATCTGCACTCTGAGACAGAGCAGCCACATGAAAAAAAAGGACAAACTGATTAAAGTAGTGGCATGAGTAATGTTTGCACTTGATCAGAATTAAATCCAGAAGAGTGGACATCCCTGACCCACAAACTGAAGCCTGTCTCACAGCATAACCATGTGTAATAAATACCCACCTCACCAGTACAGCACACGCAGACAGACAGGCAGACAGACAGGCAGACAAACAGGCAGACAGACAGGCAGACAGGCAGACAGGCAGAGAGAAGACAGACAGGCAAGAGAGGCAGGCAGAGACAGGCAGACAGACGGGGAGAAAGACAGACAGGAATGCAGACAGACAAGCAGACAGACAGACAGACAGTCAGGCAGGCAGGCATACAAAAAGACAGACAGACAGGCAGAGAGACTGGCAGAAAGGCAGACAGGCAGACAGGCATACAGGCAGAGAGGCAGGCAGGCAGAGAGGCATACAGGCAGAGAGGCAGGCAGGCAGACAGGCAGGGTTTAGATGTGTTACATAACTGAAATATGTGCTGCTAAGGGAAGGGAGGAGGGTGCTCTGAGCCACTGGGATATTCGCCACACTTACACACTCAGCTTTCCTTCTGATAAAGCATCGGGGAAAGGGGAGTTCCTCTAGCACAGCTCCAACATGAATGAAGGCTGAACAGCAACACCGAGCTAAACAGCCAAACTCAACAAACACAAATTGAGCAGTGGAGCAGAGTCGGGAAACTGGCTGTTGCACACTTTGGCAAATGATGCGCGCATGTACCTCGGCAGACGTACCCACATCACTGACCTACTGAGTTCTGAGTGTGTCTTAAAAAGGTAGTTTTATCTTACAGTTACTAATACAGAGTTTAATCTACAGCTCGATCGGTCACTGACCACCAATCAAGGTTTGCATCTAATAAAAATAATGTTGTTGCTATAAACAAAGCAGAGCAACAGAATTGGTTGCAAGAAGACTGAGGAGACTTCATTCTTTTTTAGTGAGTTGACAGAAGAGTTGACTCTAAAGCTAGAAGCAGCAGACTGCTCCACTTGGACAGGCACACAATCGTACAGAATGTCTTTGGATGAAACCTGTTTCGGCATGACTATGCCCCTGTACACAAAGCCAGACGCTTTACATGGGCTGCAGTGGAAGATCTTGAGTGGCCTGCTATAGAGCTCTGATCTCAGCCCTACTGAACACTTTCGGGATAAACGTGAACGCCGACTGCACACCAGGTCTCCTCACCTACAACCTGCCTTTACTAAATTTACTTTACCAAGCAAAACATTAGGCCGAAACTGTGTTATATTCTATACTATATTCTTGTATATAGAACTGCCATATAACAAACATGTAAAACGTAATAGTATCTAAAATAAACTCTAAACTATTTAAACCTGCAGCATTAATACAGATTTCAACACTTTCCTGTGATGCTGAATCCAAAGTGGCTCAGCCAATCAGATTTACACACACATATATATAGACACATACATACATGCTGAATCATAGCTAAGGAGCAGATATTTACATGAATTTACCTGAAATGTAAAAAAAAACCAATTCGGACTTTGGACAGATTTATAAGAGTGGAAAAAAAAACCACTGCCAAGAAACAAGCGGAATGGAAGGAATCATATCTAAAAAACCAGCGTGCTTCGAGTTACTGCTTCTTCCCCACAAACACATTATAAACCTGAACATAAGAGGTAGGATTTAATTATATCACAGTAAGCAGTAGGTCCTTGAACGTATGAATTTGCCAGTGAAATAATTACATGCTCTGGGTCCTCACACTGACGAGGTGTATGCTTCACCATACTTCAACAAACACTTATTAAGGACTCATTCAACAGTAAAGCGTGTGTGCGTGTGTGTGTGTGTGTGTGTGTGTGTGTGTGTGTGTGTACACTGAGAGGAAGCAATCACCCACTCTAATGCTGCTGACTTAAAGCTATAGGTTCTGTTTTCTGCCCAATTAAAACATTTAATTCACAATTCATCTCAGTCATATCAAAGAAATAAAAAGGCCAAAAATGTTACCTCTTTGAAGCGGATCCGATTGCACAATATTTCACTAGAACCAAGAGGGACCTGTTCCAGCATGACAATGTGCTAAATTAAGACATGCCAGAGTTGGAGTGGTCGGACCTGACTGTCCTGCACAGAGCTCCAACCTCAACCCTTCTGAACACCACTGAGATCAACAGGAACGCCAACTGCACAGTAGGAATCCTCACCTAACCCTTCCTTACTAATATTCTTGAGGCTGAATGAACACAAATCTTCACACTAGTACTACAAAAACAAAAAAAAAACCCTAGTGGATCATCGCACCAGGTTATCATAACAGCACCGAGTGAACAGAATGTGAATGAGATGCTGGAAAGATGCTCAGAGTTCCACATGCAGATGCAGAGGCGCATTCATTTGTGAGTAAACCTCATTATTAAAACTGTATTTCTTGGCCTATCTGTTCATTGAAGATTTTCGCAAGATGCTGAGTTGCCAAAAGCTACCAGAGGAGTTCCAAGTCTCAAGAACAGTACTAGAGAATTCTCGAAGTTGGTAATGGCTGCTGTTTTACACGTCGCTCCAGAAATCTATTTAACTGGCTTGAGATGTTATGAGAGTGAAAGCCAAAGGATCATTTTCATCCTCATCGAAACCATTCGTTGTGAACCATGAGGGCGGAACCATTCTGGAAGAGAACACGCCCACCGGGATGGAAAAGTTTCACCACAGGAAAAAGGGCTGGAAAGGAACCATAACAGCATAACAGTTTCCTTTTTTATTCCAAAGTAAATTTGCTTCACTCCAGGTATGATCAACTGAAATCATGCTGCTCTGCACACCGCAGCGCAGCGCAGCGAAGGGTTCGAGAGGATTGGAGCGGGCATAAAAACAATGCACTGTATGGACACGGGGTGTGACGGTACACAAAACGTACATTTCGGTTTTCAAGTCACAGTACAGAGTGAGTAGCCACGGTGACACTGCGCTAACTCTAGTTTCTTTTTTATACCCCTGGCATTGTTGTTTCTGATCATTAGAAAAAATAATAATAGTTTATTTGAAAACAAATTGCGAGCCGGAGACCAAACAAACTCGCGGTCCGCCGCTTAAAATGTTCCTCGATGTGAAACATGTTCCGAATGCAAAAAAGCTTGCGTTAGGTGCATGAAGCCCTGTACCGAAACATTTCGGTACGAATACGCGTACCGCAGCATGTCTAGTTTGTGGACACGTGACAATAATATTCACGTGCGCTTTTAAAACATCCACCTCCACATTTATTTGCTGTTAAAATAACCTACATTTTTCTGATTTTTTATTTGGGAAGATTTGTGCTTGGGGTCTGGGGTCAAAGGTGTTCAGTATAGATGATGTCAGAGCTCTATAGCAGGCCACATAAGATCATCTACTCCAAACCATGTAAAGCATATCGTCATGTAGCTGACTTTGTGTACACCAACGCTGTCATGCTGGAACAGGTTTGGGTCTCAGAAAGGGGAAAATGTTACGCAACAGCAATCAAAGTGATCCTATATACAAATGCGTGGCTCCAAATTCGCGATATCAGTTTGGAGAAGAAGTAAAAAGAAAAAAAAAAACAACACATGGTCAATACTTTTGACCACATACAATAACTTGGTAATGCTGATTTAAGCTTGTGGGTTTGGAGGAAAGCATCTCTGGTGGGTGCAGATGGAGGGAACAGTGTCTCGGGCCCAGAGCGTCTCTGGCTGTTCACTGAGGCCAGGTGGTGTGGATTAGATGTGCTGGAGTCAGCTTACTCCTACTGCGTTGTCGCTCGACGTCAACACAAGAGCGTTTGGATCGGAGCGTCCGACTATTAGACATGCTCGGCCCCAGAAAACGCCTGTTTGTGCTCAGAAAATGTTGGGAAGTTAACGATTCTAATTATTCAGGGATGGCTAGGATGACGAATACTGCCAATACTTTGTGCGGTTGTCATAGCAAAAGAGCTGCACAAGGACACTTTTAAAGTTCTCCAAGAAAAGCGGATTTTCAGCGCATTGTTATACTAAAATCACGCCGTCATGTTTCTGTTGATGGAGCAGATTTGCAAAAAAGTTCCGCCTCAAAAACAATTCGCTTTTTTTGTTTTTTTTGGCTATAACGAGTTTCTCAGCGTTTCATCTTGCTTTAAGCTAAACCAAACCCGGGGTGTTTCTGTGCGTGCGTGTGCACGTGCGTCAGAGGGATAGAGATGACCATGTTGCTCTTTTGACCCGAACAGACTTTCTGACCTCACACATACCATGACAAGAAGCTTGTAAGAAAATGAAAGTCTACACACTGCGATATTACTAACGCTGTTCCTTTCGTAACTGTTGCTCATGCATTTAAACTAAATCGGATCGAGGCGATGATAAAACCTCTCGCAAACGCAAGCGAAAACTGTGAAGCTGGCGGGAGTGTAAAAGCGTTGTGTTCTATCAGAGCTCTCCATGTGTAAGCGCAAGAGCTCTTGTACATACAACCACTCGACACTTCTTCACCATTCCAGCTATTTCAGCCATGCAGCTCTTCCTGCGTACGCACAGCAGACACCCCCTTGTGTGTAACAAAAACACACACTGCAAACAGATTTTTGCCCTTTAACCCCTTCAACTCTTCGGAAATGTCACCAGCTCCAGACTTACATTCCTCACTCTTGTAACTACACACCTCTGCTATTAGCTTCGCTGCCTTTAGTAAATCATTTATAGCAGTTAGTGAATTATTTATCGTAGTTACTGAATCGTCTTTAATAGTCAGGGAGTTATTTGTAGTACGTACGTAATTATGTATTCATTTACTGTATAATAATTACTACATCATTTATTGTAGTTACAGAATCATCAAAATAGGCAGAGAATTATTTACAGTAGTTACTGAATTACTGACTATATAATATTTACTAAATCATTTATAGTAGTTTCTAAATCATACATACACATACATACACACACACACACACACACACACGTATGTGTATGTATGATTTAGAAACTACTGAAACTACTGTACTGTGTGTGTGTGTGTGTGTGTGTGTGTGTATATATGTATGTATGTAAATATATATATATATACACACACACACACACACACACACACACACACACACACACACACACACACGTATAGACATCCATCCATTCATTTAATGACTGAATCAGAAACTGTATAATACTTTCTAATCTTAATTAGTAAGCCTATCATGTAAAACAGTAGCTGAATTAAAAAACTTTAGCGTTTATAGTACTATAAAATACATTCAAAACATTTCATTACTAAATCATAAATGATATTTACAGAATGTGTTAGAAATGTAACAATATCTAAACACTAAAATACACTAAAATACAGACTCGACCGAAACCTTATTCCCAACATGAAAGTGTACTGAGAAGCTTTTTGAACAAAACCACAATTTCTATTTTCCCAGCTATTATTCAAATGTGAAGCACTTCGGCTTCAGCTTTACCCAACCAAGTTTACACTGTGCCTGATTCCCATTGCTTTATAACAACTCCCACCTGAACCCGTATGAAGGCTGACGTTTTGGTTTCTGCACTGAATGGAGGATACACTTCTGATTACAGCTCAAAAATCATTTGGACCCTCCCCATTTTCTATCGATCACGTCTCTATCCAATCCCATGCATTCGGCTGAAAGCGCGATCTGCTCTCTTCAGCATACACAGACTCACAGATGTCCACGATTTTCCAACTGTGATCGACACTGGAGAGAGTGAGTAGGTTCAACCTAGTCAGATACAACTGTCCTCTACATCTGCCTCTTTCAAACCAACTACCTCCCACATCCATAAACCTCCTCCTTGGTCTTCCTCTTTTTGGCTCCATCCTCAGCATTCTCTTACCGATTATACCCCATGTCCCTCCTCTGCACCATCTCGATCAGGCCTCTCTCACTTTGTCCCTAAAAAGTCCCACATGCGCTGTCCCTCTAATAGACTCGTTTCTAATCCTGCCTGTCCTCTTCACTAGCAAAGAAAATCTCAGCCAACTCATAACACTTAACTCCCTATAAATAGTTCTATCAGGGGGTTAAGCAGCTAAAAACAAACTTGCACGGAGGGAACCGTGTGCCAAAAAGGGGGACATGATGTGAAAACTAAACTGTCGAAAGTCGGTCAGGCAACTGTCGACTTTCAGAGATCGTCACGTGGTGGTCCGGGTGGGGGGGTAGACTTATGAGCACCCCAATAGCCACAGGAAGAGAATCCAGCCGTCTCTGCTGTGTACTGCGCTTCTCCAGAGAAAGGAAAGGGCACCGCGAGGCCCAATCTCAATGTCTGTGATAAGCTCTAAATCCAGAAAAAGCCCCCTTTTCCTCCCAACACCGTTATCGAAGTATTTATCATTTTTAACAACATCTGCTCTCGACGACGCCCAAGACAAATAACCGACTTCGGGTTTTAAATCCTTCGGAATCTATCTACACCGATTAAAATGAATTATTTCCCACCCCGGCGATCTATCAGGCTTAATGAGCGTTACTGTTCTTTTTATAGCGATCAATGTCGCCCGCGTAACCTCGAGGATGGATGAATGACTCGATGAACTCGGATCGTCCTCTGACCTTTCGAAAGCGTTCCCTCGCCCCGGCTACGAGCGCCTTGTGTCGCATTCCGTAAAAGGTACAAAGTTGCACAAGAGGAGAACCGGAGGTGCAGTGGAATCCGCTGCGGCCTCCAGTCAGAGTTTTCTACATCCAGAACTAACACGGTCGGTGCTCCTTTTTTTTTCTTTGCAGAAAATGTTTCCACTTGCGTGGTGAATTCCCCGAGCTGTGGCAGCCAAAACCTTTCATGGTGGAATGTCAGTGCGCTGGTCAGCCGACACTTAAGACATCGTTTTGTGGTTGCTGTTAGTCTCACAGAGTAGAGACATTTATCCTGTTACTCCAGGAGGCTTTTCTTTTTTCCAGCTCTGTTAAAGAAGCCACAACTACCAACCTCAACTAAACAACATGAGTGCTGACGCCGAAAAAAAAAACGGCATGCCGAGAAACTTTTACATTTTGCCTGAACGCAATAAACAACATGCGTTGTCTCTGTGTGTGTGTGTGTGTGTGCGTGTAAGAATGAGTCAAGCTGCACTCGGTGAAGCAGAACTCCATTAAACAGTTGCTGGGTGTCTTACCGCAGACACAGAACCCACATGGATGCATTTCCACCAGAGCAGGCTATTTTCAGACACACACCAAGCAGGAAATGAGGTGAGTACCCAGCATGCACTGCGCCTGGCTGTCAGGTCCGAGTTGCACAATCATCTTTCTCTCTTTTTTTTTTGTCTGTCATTTGTCTTTTTTTCAGACTTATGTCATCAGGCCCTGATATTCTTAGAAACACTGTGTGTGGGTGTCATTCCTTTTTTTTTTGTGTCATTTCTTTTTTTTTTTTTTTTTTTTTAAACCGAAGATTTTCACTTGTATCTTGCTTCATCATGACATTTAAAAACTTTCGGCATTTCTCACACGCACACAAAAAAAGAAAAAACCCATCTATTTTTTTTTAATAATGTATAGTTCCCTAAATATAAGAAAATGTCAAATACAATTGCCGAGCTATTATTTTGCATCCGACGTAACCGTCCGACTTTGTAACCATTCACAGAGATTGACAACATAATTACAGAGTCGGGAAGAAAGAAAAAAAATAAAAAATGAGAGGGAGAGAAATCTTTTTGACTTGGCCTGAAAGTTAACCACAGACCCTGAAAGGACTCTGTACTGATAAAAAAAAGTCAGTCAGTCATATCAATACTGCTTATCGGGCTCCGTAATCGTCTCGAAGAACCCATAAATCGGCGAGTGATACAAGGATTTATACCATCAATTACTGATGATTATGTTACATGTAATATCCAGACTGGAATATCTTCTACCAAACAACCCAATTAGTTCAGAATGTAAAATATTCAAAATATCAGGCTCTAAAGAGAGAAGGTTTATTAGTCATACAATAGACAAATACACTCTGGAATGAGCTTTAATATTTCACCTCGGTCGTTTCATTTCAAAACAAAAAAAACATTAAAAAAAAACACCCGCCACAGTTTTGTCTCGACTTTCAAATCAAATCAAATTTATTTGCCACACACATACGACATGCAGTGAAATGCTTTTTATGGTGGTCCGCCATTCAAGTATTAAAGGGAATGGAATGAGGAAGAAGGTAAATAAATAAAGAAGTATTACCTATATAATACAGGTATACCCTATATACCTATAATTCATATGCGAATGAATAAATGATGTCTGTGCTGCTCCATTTTTTAAAGAATACATTATTAAATTCATTACAAACTAAATTGTTTTTTTTAATGTAGAAAAAAAAAAAAGATGTTTAGATCATTTCCTTGCAAAATGACCAAATCTATAACTGGATGAATGTGTGGACAACTGCGTCCCAATTCGCCTTCTATCTGTCCTAAATAGTGTCCGAGATTAAAATCTGTGTCCTAAATCATAGTACACTAAATGGACAAAAGCTTTTGGATGGACTTGACTTTTCCCAGCCATATGCGGTTCTTCTCCAAACTCGCAGGCACACAATAGTATAGGGTATAGTATATTGTATAGTCTTTGGATGTTGGGGTATTTACTTTCCTCTTCACTTGAACCAGGAGACTTAAACCTGTTTCAGCACGACAAGACCTTTGTGCACAAAGCCAGCTCCATGAACATAGACCTTACATGCGTTAGATTGTGAGATCTTGAGAGGCCTGCTATAGAGCTCTTTCCTCAACCCATCCTACATCAGTACCTGACTTTACTAACACACATGTAGCACACATCTCCACAAGTGCACTCCAAAATCCAGAACATCATCTTTTCAGAAGAGTGGTAGAGGTTATGATGACTGCAAACAAGGAACAACATGTGGAAAGAGATGTATTTATATGTTCAAAAAGCACATCGAAACCTCATGGTGAGATGTTCACAAAAATCTGCACATGTAATGTAATGAGATGAATATCCTGAAGGTACCCAGATGGTCTCCATGGACAAGCTCACAGCTAATACTGCCTACACCTCCTGCCACATAGGAGGAGCTGTTAAGTGACTTTTGCTTCACCGAATTCAACCAGCACACATGACTTATAAATGTAAAGTCTGTGGCGCATTTAAGGAAAAGTATGTTGTCTGCACAGTCTCTCGCTCAGTCTCTCGCTCAGTCTCTCGCTCAGTCTCTCGCTCAGTCTCTCACTCAGTCTCTCCCTCAGTCTCTCCCTCAGTCTCTCGCTCAGTCTCTCGCTCAGTCTCTCGCTCAGTCTCTCGCTCAGTCTCTCGCTCAGTCTCTCCCTCAGTCTCTCCCTCAGTCTCTCTCGCTCGCTCAGTCTCTCTCGCTCGCTCAGTCTCTCTCGCTCGCTCAGTCTCTCTCGCTCGCTCAGTCTCTCTCGCTCACAGTCTCTCTCGCTCACAGTCTCTCTCGCTCACAGTCTCTCTCGCTCACAGTCTCTCGCTCAGTCTCCCTGTCTGCCCTGTCAATCACAGCAACACTAACCAAGTATCTGTGAACATATGAATGCAAAAACCGTGTGTTACACTGCCATGTGATGCAACACGAGCAGCAGTTTGAAGAGACTGGTTGTCTGGCTCAGTGGCAGCATGTGCTGGATGTTTAAAAAAGACAGGGAAAATTATTCCAAAAAAAAAGAAGAAACAAAAACTTTTATTTAATATCTTTATATTTCATGTTTTTTTTTATTTAATGACAGCGGTGATCCTGAGGCTTTACATTTTATAAAGGCGGGGAGGGCCCTCGATCACTTTTTTAATCTTCTGACTTCTCAAGTAGTAATTTGGCAGGTATAAAGGAGGCAGGAGAGGAAAAAAAACTCCAGTGTTACGACAGAAACCTTAAGTATTTTCCGTTGCTGCATTATTACTATTCACGGGTCAGCATTGATGCGACTTGTGTCTTTTATTAACCCTGACTGCGTTCAGGCGATTCCCCTGAGCAGCTCAATGATTTTCTGTACCTGAAAACGACCATGAAGGCCAATTGGGAAGAACCTCTCTTTATTTCTGAATAGTAGATTCTAATAAACTTGATCTGGGTAATAAACTACTGTATTTAATTCATAGTAGCAAGTGCAGGTAGGAACAATGGTAAGGCCGCAGTACAAACATAAAAATCCGCACAAAACCTGTGTGGGGGAAGCGAATAATCGATGACATTTGAAACCATCGGGAGCCATCAGCAGAGCCTTACATTCCTCACCTCATACAAACTACATAACCGAATACAATCAGACTGGTCACTCAACGAGTCATTGTAGTCACTGAATAACATGCTTTGAGAAGAACATGTACGCACCGAGGGCGACTGCTCCCAGAAGAGAGCTGCGTTAATGACTAGACTGCGCCGCGTCACCTTCATGGCGGGCAAAATGCTGGTCACAGAACATTAGCTGCTGACTGTTAATTTCCATACACAAACAAACAAAGCCCTTCGTTGTTGCAGTTCGAGGCAAGTGTCTGTCTGCTGCTGGTTGCCAATAATAATATCTGGGCCAAATTGTGAAAGTGCAACGACACCCTAAAATTGCGTGTTTTACAACACGTGCGCTGAGCCACATCCAAATGTGTATGAGACGATGAAACTTCATGTAACAGGTTCACTTCCTGAATCTGTCCCATTTCACACACTCATTCGTTACCAGGCTGCTCCGGCCAAGCTGCATGAGGAAAAAAGACATTAATAATCGTTTCCTCAAGCAGAGGCATCAAATGCATGCGTTTAGATCCTTACTGCTCCCAGTTCATCACCTGCACCACTTCTGGTTTTCATGGTGTTAACAGGTACCCGGCTTTTCCTGCTGCACGTCTGCAGCTCTGCTTCTTCTCTCTGAAGCACAACGTAGAGCACAATTTGGCAAAGCGCCATGAATCTTTATGCGCCCCGAGGAGCAGAATTGATTAGCATGGTCTTCGAAACAGTTGTAAATTGTTATTCGGGCCTATAAAAAGCAAGAGCCTGAAGGCTGATAGGAAGTCACGCGCACAAGGCCGGGTCGCTCCTCACGATCCATGCTGCTCTTTCCGTATGCCAAGTTCTCAGAAATCTGCCTCGACCTTCTTCCTCTGAGGCCTGGAATTTACAAGGACTGCGCGCCGGACCTTGGGAAATGGAATGTGGATGGGCCAGCTTCCGATCGGCTCCGATTACACACGGCCTTTATGAACCTGTAGCTCCATACCTGCTTTCATAAAAGAATTTTAGAGTAGAAGAGCTGAGCTAGGGTTGCATTCTTT
>MU551688.1:2254751-2256768 GCA_024362625.1 Silurus asotus | reverse complement strand
CCCACCCCTCATAAAAATAACTATATAAATAAATGATAAGTCCAGCTCTGCGCTCGTGTTCTGGTTTTTATTCTCGGGCTTTAGATATTTAGATCGAGGGTGTGCAAAAGTTTTGCAGCCACTTTATATTAACGGTAAAAAACACTTCACTGACTATTCAAATGCATAGGATCATTATGTAAATATGTGCAATAATACTGCAGAGCTTTTTATATGCCTGAAATTTCCACATTAGGTTTTAGCTGACCTACTTGAGTTATTGAGGTCGGGATTAAAAACTGAACACGAGCCACAAAAAAAAAAAGAAAAAGGATGAGATATTAATAAACATCTAAAAGAGTTTAGAGTTGTTTTGAGTGTTTTGTCATTTCCCAGACGGTCACGTTGTGCTTCACAGAGAACAGCATATCTGGGGAAGAAAAATACTTCTCAAAACCCTTTTTCAGATTCATCAAAACAAGGAACAACTAGGAGAAAGGTACTAATGTAAGAAATGTGCACTACGAGTCCCAGGCACAATTTGTGCTAAATCTTTCCTTAAAAAAAAAACATTGTTTCACAACAGCTTATGGGCGAAATTGCTTCGAACTGTGATTTCCCTGCATCAAAGACAAGCCGGTTTATGCATGAACTGCCAAACAAGACCGAACTCCGAGACGTGGACTCGTACGAGCGCATATGTCACAAAAACAAACTAAACCGCCAGGACGCTCACCGCAAAACAAAAAAACACAAAACAAGAGTAAGTGTCGCATGTCACATATCCTGAGCTCATATGTAATGAGTAAGCTGCATTTATTTGAGCGGCTGACGGCACAACAAGCCTTTACTGCCTCAGCACTTCTGCACTGAAAACTTCTCGTCTTGACGGAATAAAACGCTCGCTCGTGACCTTTCGAAAAATATCAGCAAAACATGGGGACACGAGCGACATTTAAATACCTCAAATACAATTTACTAGCGGATTTCTGCCCTGCAGCTTGCGAAGGCAATGCAGCACCGGTTAAACTGCTGCTCAATCAGAATCCTCAAACAGGTTTCACAACAGCATGTGAGCCGAGGAATCAGCACGAGTCTATCCAGGGTGGATAGTGTTCTTCTCTTTACAAATGTCTGGCGTTCCGATTGTATAATTGGATTATATAATCTGCTACATAATCCTGCCTAATCAGTGACACGATGATTATGTACAAGAATATACACATGTTGGTATAGAAGCAGTCGATGAATAGTGGAAAAACGTTGCACACACAGACCTGAACTTTGCATGAAGAATACGACAGTGAACACGCAAAGCGTTTCTGGATTCTTTGGAAACTTTGACGATCGCACGTTTAGTGCAGGAACGATCATTTATGATGAGTTTTTAACTGTTTTGACATCGTGGCCTATGGTTTGTTTTTTCCTTTGCCCAGGAGTCGATTTCAAAATGGAATTACTCAGATTATACACACACACACACACACACACACACACACATATTCTGCGACATATATACAATATATATAAGCGCTGGCTATTAAATTGACAAAATTTCAGAAAACTTTCCTAAACACTGATTACTTTTTTCTGCTGATTCTGATTTTTTTATACATTTTCACATGCATGGATTCTAATAGGGTGCATAATTATATGTTTAAAAAACTGCAAAACAAAAAAAAGTGCAAATATTATAAAAAGCAGCAGTGCACACTAATCTAAAGGGATCAAATATGCCAAAAAGCTTTATGTAACTTTTTTTTATTATAAAATCAGATCTATTTTTGAGTAGAATTTGGTCACTATAAACTGAACAGGTTTAGGTGATAGATTAGACTAGATTAATAGATAGATATTAGATATATAGGATATTAGATAGATAGATAGATAGATAGATAGATAGATAGATAGATAGATAATTATTACTAGTTTAAAGTAGTAAAACTCCCTGACTGAAACTTCCCACGAGTCACTTCACTTGACTTCACGCGCTATTGTTGTGCTAAACACATTTCCCGCATTCCACAGTGCGTGTGTG
>MU551688.1:2227251-2249751 GCA_024362625.1 Silurus asotus | reverse complement strand
ATCCAAAAATACACCAACCCATTTAATTGGTGATAAAGAAACACACACACACACACACACACACACACATACACACACACACATGCATACATATACATAGAAATACAGAGCTAAACCGTGCATGTGATCAGGGAATAAGGGAGATTGTGGGTGGGGGCAGGAGCTCTGTGTCTTCGCTCTGCTCCAGGTGCTAATTAGATTACGCTAAATGTAGGATTTGTTTACAGTCTAAAAATGAGCCTGTCATTTTTTTTTTTCAAAGAGCGCACAGGGCTTTAAGGATCCGGCTGGTATTTGTCACTGTAATTAAGCAGAGTGACTCTGCTTTCTCTAGTGAAAGAGCACAGAGAGTTCCCTATGCCTGAGACGCCTCTGCTTTACTAATACCACCGCAGGTAGATGAATCTCTGAGCTCAGGGCAAGTCAGAATGCACATTGAGCTATTAGAGATGGTAAAGCACATTCAACCTTACGTCAAAAAGAGAAGGTAGAACTAAAATAACATGCACATTATGGAATGACTAGATAAGTAGATAAAGGATTGGTTAAAAAAAATGTTGGTTTGGTGTGAGGAACGAGTTGTAATGTGATTATGCTCTGTTCTAACACATTGATGCACACTTAATAGTGAAATGAATATAATTCACTCTTCTAGGCAATGAGTAACTACTTAAAAAGCTATGTAATGTGTTGCTATTTTTTCTCCACTAGCTTTATGTAGCTACCCTCAGATAAAAAAAAAAACTGATGATCATCCTCAAAGCAAAAAATGTACCAGTACCCCTCTACCTCATAGCTCTTAACACACCCTGCACTGCACCACGTATTCTCTGATCCTCAAAGCGCTACTCAACTGGCCCCACTATCTCTCAAGGTACAAGAAAGACATGCTTTAAGACTCTTCTCTGTTTTGATACCAAGGTGGTGGAACGAACTTAATGACTGAACAGCTCAGTCCCAAGCAGTCTTCAAACAACGTATAAAGACCTTCCTTTCAGCGGCTCTCAAATGAACGCTTCTCATTTTAAAAATGATACATGATTTAAACCATCCTCAATCACAAATCGAATGCTTGGTGAAGATTCCTGAAGGTGGAAGAAACCTCGGTGTCTGGAAGGTTGTCTGATGACATGATCCATGTAGGTTAAACGTATTTACACATGCGGGTCATTTGCAACCTAAAATTGAAATATTCAAATGATTTACTGTCTAGTCTGGGAAACCTGCACGTCCCAAAACAATACACAGACTGGCAACAAATCGCACCTTATTTGTTTGTTTAAAATTAAAAAATACTTTACAGAAAGAACCCTTGCACGTTACTTCATTTGGATGGAGTTATATCATATCCCCATAAATCCTGGGTGTATTTATTTAAATTGAGGTGCCAAATATAATTTTATATACCCATTAACTTTTAAATGTTTTTCCAAAATCCTTGCATACACATAATTTTACAATCCCTCCTCAGCGTTGATTCAATTACTCAGAGTTTATTGTTATTCAGCATTTAAGTTTTTGATGTAGAATATGATGTTCCTTAGTTCTTTTTTATCCCCTCAATGCAATCCATATTGTTCTTGTGTCACCTCAGCTGACAGCCCCTAAGAGACTCCCACCACCACAACCACCGCCGCCGGACAATTCGCTACAATGCCCGTGGCTAGCTTCACTGTTTGTGCTTGCTGCACACGTGTGATTGCATCAGCCATGTCTCCCACAGGTTTTTCTTATATAAGGGTGCCAATTAGCAGAGAAAGTCCTAACAGGATTCAAACAGGCCACAACTTCCAACAGCTAACAAGTGTCTGACAAGAAAAAGAAACAGCTCGCGGCTTAAAGTGTCACCAAAGTAACAAGCGTCTTTCAACATTTGGGATGTTGTATAGTAAGTTTAATGAAGAAGACACGCTGAATGGTGGAATGTGCCAGATGTTATTTGGGTGGTGGATTATCAAAACATATAAACGATTGCACAATTATAATGATTGCTATAGCAACTAGACTGCTTTGAACAAGTTGTATTTTTTAAGTGACTCAGCCTTAACCTTATATAGGGCAGGTTATAAGTATTCAGTTATGCACTGTAGACCAACTGGTGCTATGCACTATTCATCTGATGTCTACTTTTTTTATCCTGTCATTTAATATTAAAGAATAATAGGACAATGCTGTCCAAAAGCCACTGTTTCCTTTAAACAAAGCATAATTCCATCATCCCTGAAAAACAAAACCCCAAAAAACAAGAAATATATGCATAAATATTTTTTGCTACTGGCACCCAGCTCCTTCCCCTGTCTGTCCAAAGAGCTGAGTCACTGGCTGTTTCCATATTAAGACTAAAGACCTCACTCTTCACCAAGCACTTAAGCACAAAAAAGCTTTTGTTGTACTAACTTACATGGACTCCTCCTAACTAGGATTAAGCATGATGATATTCTTAAACCCTAACCATTTAACTAGAACAGAGAGGATGTAAGGCAATGGTTAAGCAGTTGGGTTTTGGCTCAGAAGCCTATGCGTTCAAATCCCAGCCCCACCAAGCTGCTATCACTACTACTAGGCCTTGAGCGAGACCTTAACACTCAAGGCACTCTGTATAAGGGTGCATGCCGTAATTGTAATATGTTTCTGATGAAGGACTACATAACTTCTGGGTAAAGACGCCTGGCAAACATGTCACTAATATCTCCTCTCAGTGTGTGGTGAACTTCTTCGCTTGATGTGTCATTTGGTTTTAGTTCACATCATGTGGTTTTGTTTCTCATGATGTGCTTTGGTTTGGTTTTGGCCCCATCCCTGCCATGGTTGGTATTCTAGTTAATTGTGTTCACCTGTCCTGAGTTTAGATTTGGATTAGCAGATATTTACCCCCTGTTATTTTTCGCTCTCCCTGCAAAGTCTTGTCAACAGTCATCACATGTTTCATATTTCTTGGTATCTACTCCGTGCTATCCATATACAGTATTATTTCATGGCTGCCTCTTTCCCTTGATTTTGACAAGTATGGCTCAACTTGGTTTGTTGCTGCGTTTCCTGTTTCCTGACCAACGCAGTGTTAAAGATTTGTAGATTGGTCCAAAATAAAATACACACAAGCCAAGAACTCCAATTTGTGTCATGTGTATAACCACAAAATATAAATAACAGTAATACAGTAGTGTATGTAATGTGGCTCTGTTGGATTTAGAAACAGAGCCCCAGCCAAAAAAAACATTCCAGCCAAAAGTGGTGCTGTAGTCAGAAGCTGACACTGATGAAGGGTAGATAATAGGCAATAATGGCCGATAATTTACATGCCCCATAATTTACTGCTGTGCCTGATACACTTATTTCAGTGGTACTTAGTGACACGATGTCACAATATCAGTGTAAATGCTGAAAATTATCCACCCAACTAATATTTGTTCAGCGGTGCTGTAAAGAGGATAAAAGAGGATAGATGATAGAATATACCTAGAAAGCCTATTTATATGGGATGTGTACCTGATAGAAATCCTATGAATACAGATACAATGAAGTGTCTATATAATATTTGAAGCCACCGAATGACTTGGTTATTACATAATGCTGGGTTTTATTCTGTGCATAAATGAATTATAATTCTGAAATAAATGAATACTGAAGAATAACCCAGCCTGAGCAAAAGCTGAAAAGTGCAGGCTAAAATATTGCTTTCACGACAGATCCATAACTCGCTACTTATTATCACAAGTGTAATTTTTTTTTTACATTTTACAAAAAGAGCATCCCCTGAGACATGAGTGCTATCTGGAGACTCTGGCACATTTGTACATTGAGACTAATGCAATCAAAGGAAGGGAAGTGGAGAGTCGTAAAGTGTGGACTTTCTCTCATGTGATGTTGTGCACACAAGGAACAACTGAAACATAGCTTCTAAGAAAGCACACTCTACATGTAATTAGATAAGATGATGAAGAAACATGGCTTCTCTATTATCTTATCTAATTTCAACTTATTCCATTTTATTGCTACACAGAGGAAAACGCGGAGACGAGCGAAGAAAAGTTCCTCCGCCCGCATTTAATCTCAGAAGTGCTGAGGTGTCAGCTCACCTCAGGGAAAGCGAACTTAATTGGGACCTGTGTTGCCACGTGCAGCTGGCCGTGCAGAGCTGCCATCCTCATACTGCCACTTAGCGGAAAAAAAACACACAGAGACATCCTTACATTAGATGAAAGAGGACAGTATATGAGTGCTTTCTCTGTCTCGATGTGTGAGTAGGCTGGAGGAGACAGAATTGATGGTTTTCCGGAAATTCCAAACCCCAGTCATTATAATTCAAGAACTTCTTTCTGTCTCGCACTCTTTCACTTTCTCAACACATCTTCAGCCTTTGCCAGTCTCCTTAACAGTCAATCTATAAAAAACTGACTATGGTTAAAATGGATGAAGATCATAAATCAAAACTCGCAGATCCAATATCTGTCAGACTGGAGCATGACTTTGAATCATTTCAGTAAATTTTAGTTTTTCTCAGTTCGGCAAAAATATAATTTCTAAACAATTTTCCACTTAACCCAAATATAGCAGGTCAGCCAAAGCAAAGCATGTTTGGTGTCTGGCATCCGTTCCTTTCGTTTGGAACTGCAACTATGACGCTAATGTGGCTAACAAGTATGGGAAGTAAATAACTGCTCCAAACCACATCCAGTAATGCCATACAGACTTGAAGAGGCCATTTAGAACACAGTGGGCTATATTCAGAGTCGCCCGATGCACAGGTCATGTGGAATAAATAAAGGAATTGTATAGACCTTCGACGTAACTACAGACACACACGCTATTTAGACAGTTGCGCATGAGATCCGAACAAAGGGTAGAGTCTCCCAGAGTTTGCATGTTTCAGTTATATGTGACCCTGACCTTGTACTTAAGTTTATTTTCTTTCAGGAGCAGTGAGTTCAGTGGCACATTTTTATGTGAGCACCATATGCCACCATGAATTCCATTTTTTGAGCTCTGAACACACATAAAATGCAAATCAATCACATAAATCTGACACGATTAATTATTTATTTGTATGGTACTCACATTTCTTTCTTGTAAAAAATAACCTGCAAAATTGGTCAAACTATTTTAGCGCTACAATTTTAGCAGAAGTGGCTCCAAAATTCCACATAGAATGCTGACTTATCATCCAAACTTCTTGTTTGTGTTTGATTGTGCAGATGGGTGGAGCTTTGTGACAATGACTGGTTTAGAGACTGGCTTAAAAACATCAAAAACTGAAAAGTCGAGCTGACCCCATAACGTTCATCAACATCAGAAACATCTTAAGATATTGCTTAATTTAACCACCACGTTCAACACTGAATGAACTTATGGTTAGTGTTTGCTCCCTGTTATGGTTGATCAGTTTCTTTGGACCTCATTGCAAATATTATCAGCCCAACTAAAGACCCTATCTTAGACACCCACTCAAAAACATCAAGGCAAACAAAAATATTTTCCAGCATAAACACTGACATAAATTTTGAACTTCTAACGTTGCCAAGTCTTAAAAGACCAGGAAAATGGGTTGTAAGTCTATCATAGTGCACCATACTCACATTCACACCTAGAAGCAATTTAACATGGACAATCCACCAGTCCACATGTTTTGGAGACGTCGGATGAAACTGGAGAACCCGGAGGCAACATATGTGGGGATGGAAACATGCAAACCGACACACAGACCGAAGCCTGGACTCGGGATTAAACTTAGATGTCTGTTCAATGTGCCTCACTGTTGTTAACTCAAACATGGAAATACAGACATTACCTTTTGATCATTTAATTAAATTCGTAGCAAAAGTGTATAACTAAAGAAGCCAATCCAGACACCAAACATGTCCTGGCTACATTTGGTTTAAGTCTAACTGTGTAAATTTGATTACCTACACAATGGCCTAGTCATGATATTTAGTAATCATGCGGCTCTTCTTCTTACTTGACTTTGAAAATCCATGCAGTGACTCATTATTACTCACAACCCCAACCTGCTTTCATTTCCTACTTAAAGTCAGACAGCACGTTGTTATTCCATCGAACAAACAGACACAGGGTCATTTATCACTGTAGCAGCCTGATCTTGAGGGCAGTTCCAGGGCCCATACCTGTCAAGCTTTCATCGTGGGTCTGTTTGTCCACTGCCCCCTCAGACCCTACCAAATGTGGTGTTGTTTCTCTAACACTCCACAAGATCATCTTTTTGTCACTGAGAACAATAATGAAACGCCCTCTGGCCACTAATGCAATAAACCAAGAGATTTATTATTATGCTGCAATGTTGCTTCTGTGTGCTCAGTGCTTACAACTAGTCAAGCGACTTTTTACAGCCATGAGAGGAAATCACTCCATGAAGACTTAACTCTTTAACTGCCTCATGTTTTCGGAAGGGGAAACATACAGTATAAGGTTATATAAAAATTCCACATCATTCATATTTATCTCTGGAAATAGACTTTAACGTACCACAAATATCCCACACTTGTAATTACATAGTAAATCAGAGAAGAGCAACAGTGTAGTCAGTGTGTGCCACGGACATGGGTACTGCATCTTCGTAGTTAATTTGTATTCAGCGCAAGACTCCCTCTCCTTAAGGTTCTTTCGATGAAAAGGATGGGTGCACAGATACAGTTGTTGTTCTGTTGCAGTGAGAGACGAAACCCACATTGCTGCCACAATCCACTGACACAAGAGAGATCAGCTTTTGTGTGGAAACATCTTAAATTATGTACCTTTCAGCCAGCACAAATGAAGTGAGTTGAGGATATGGTTTCCATAGTAACAGTGGATTGTCATGTGTTATATAATTACTCTGGTGTGTTTACACCCCTTGGGCAAATCTCTCTCACACACACACACACACACACACACACACACACACACACACACACACACACACACACACCATTTATTTTGTATAGTGGATGTGTTTTAAAATAATGCTTTGGAGGGTCAGATTGAACAAATGTGTAACTATGAACTCACAGGATAGATGCACTTAACTCACCTTTAACCTTTCTGTGTTATGAACTAAATGTGGGCAAAGAGACATCCCTCCGTGCAACATTCTAAATAAGTTGTAGCGCAATAAACAATATGCCACAGATTCTTTGGTCATATCAAAGTAAAAAATTATAAAAACAAATGTTATTAGAGGTGAGGACACATTATAGCAATTACAAAAGACATCAGATTTCATCAAAAGTAACAGAGGTTAAAACTAAAGGGTATTTTATTATTTAAAAAATATTTATTCATTTAAAAGTGAACTACTACTATTACTACTACTACCACCACAACTACTACTACTACTTCCACCACAACTACTACTACTACTTCTACTGCTACTACTACCACTACTACTATTACTACTACTATTACTACTACTACAACTTCTACCACAACTACGACTTCTATTACTACCACTACTACTACTACCACCACAACTACTACTACTGCTACTACTACCACTACTACTACTACTACTACTACCACTTCTTCTACCACAACTACGACTTCTACTACTACTACTACTACTACCACTATTACTACAACTACTTCTACCACAGCTACTACTACTACTACTCCACCACAACTACTACTACTACTACTATTACTACCACCACAACTACTACTACTACTACTACCACTACTACTACTACCACCACAACTACTACTAATACTACTTTCACTACAACTATTACTACAACTACTTCTGCCACAGCTACCACTACTACTACTCCACCACAACTACTACTACTACTACTACTACCACCACTACTACTACTACTCCACCACAACTACTACCACTACTACTACTCCACCACAACTACTACTACTACTACTACTACCACCACTACTACTACTACTACCACCACAACTACTACTACTACTACTACTACTACTACTACTACTACTACTACCACTACCACCACTACTACTACTACCACCACAACTACTACCACTACTGCTACTACTACTATCACTACTACTATTACTTCTACTTCTACCACAGCTACTACTACTACTACTATCACTACTACTATTACTACTACTTCTTTTTCCACAGCTACCGCTACCACTACTACTACTACTATTACTACTACTTCTTCTACCACAGCTACCACCACTACCACTACTACAACTACTACTACCACCACCACTCCTACTACTAATACCAATACTACTACTACTATTACTACTACAAATACTACTACTATTACTACTACAACTACTACTACCACAACTACCAATACTACTACTACTATTATTACCGCTACTAGTACCACAACTACCAATACTACTACTACTATTATTACCACTACTACTACCACAACTACCAATACTACTACTATTACCACTACTACCACTACTACTACTACCACAACTACCAATACTACTACTACTTCTACTTCTACTACTACTACCACTACTACTACTATTACCACTACTACCACTACTACTACTACTTCTACTTCTACTACCACCACTACTACTACTATTACCACTACTACCACAACTACCAATACTACTACTACTTCTACTTCTACTACTACTACCACTACTACTACTATTACCACTACTACCACTACTACTACTACTTCTACTTCTACTACCATCACTACTACTACTATTACCACTACTACCACTACTACTACTACTACCACCACAACTACCAATACTACTACTACTTCTACTTCTACTACTACCACTACTACTACTATTACCACTACTACCACTACTACTACTACTACCACCACAACTACCAATACTACTACTACTTCTACTTCTACTACTACCACTACTACTACTATTACCACTACTACCACAACTACAATACTACTACTACTTCTACTTCTACTACCACCACTACTACTACTATTACCACTACTACCACAACTACCAATACTACTACTACTTCTACTTCTACTACTACTACCACTACTACTACTATGACCACTACTACCACTACTACTACTACCACAACTACCAATACTACTACTACTTCTACTTCTACTACTACTACCACTACTACTACTATTACCACTACTACCACTACTACTACTACTTCTACTTCTACTACCATCACTACTACTACTATTACCACTACTACCACTACTACTACTACTACCACCACAACTACCAATACTACTACTACTTCTACTTCTACTACTACCACTACTACTACTATTACCACTACTACCACTACTACTACTACCACAACTACCAATACTTCTACTACTTCTACTTCTACTACTACTACCACTACTACTACTATTACCACTACTACCACTACTACTACTACCACAACTACCAATACTACTACTACTTCTACTTCTACTACTACTACCACTACTACCACTACTACTACTACCACAACTACCAATACTACTACTACTTCTACTTCTACTACTACTACCACTACTACTACTATTACCACTACTACCACTACTACTACTACCACAACTACCAATACTACTACTACTTCTACTTCTACTACTACTACCACTACTACCACTACTACTACTACCACAACTACCAATACTACTACTACTTCTACTTCTACTACTACTACCACTACTACTACTATTACCACTACTACCACTACTACTACTACTTCTACTTCTACTACTACTACCACTACTACTACTATTACCACTACTACCACTACTACTACTACCACAACTACCAATACTACTACTACTTCTACTTCTACTACTACCACTACTACTACTACCACAACTACCAATACTACTACTATTACTACTACTACTATTACTACTACTACCACAACTACTGATACTACTACCACTACCACTACTATTACTTCTACCACAACTACCAATACTACTACCACCACTACCACAACAACTACTACTACCACCACCAGTATTACCTCTACTACTACTACTGCCACAACCAATTCTACTACCACTACTACTACTGCAACAACTCCTCCTCAACCACCTCTTTAGCTACTACCACCAGCACTAGTACCTCTACTTCTACTTCATATTTTCATTTAATCCTAATTGATTTCCAACTAAAAAGTGGAGTGTGGAAACATAAACATGTAGTTTCTGTACAGACTCGAACTAAATGAAAAATAAATGTTTTTTAATCCTTGATTTTAATTGCAAGAGTTAAAATGAACAGCTTTATTGATAAAGGTTAGGTTGTGCCATGATTTCTTTCCCACCACACACATTTATTTCACAGCTGCTAGTGCAAAATCTTCCAGATAATTCATGGCTGTGTCCAAAAACACATTAGAATGCCTAAATAGTAATGATTGATTATTTGCATAGTACAGAATTATGCAGTTTGAAACATAGCACAACTGTTCACTTCTCTTCGTGGATACCTGTCCATAAGATTTGTATGCTCTTTTTAAACATCCTTTTTCAAATTAGTCCCTGTTTGCTGTTATAATCAGCTCCACTGTTGTGGGAAGATGTTCCACTAGATTTTGGAGATATCTCAGGTCGACCTGTCTGTCAAGACAGACGTGGTGTCATTAGAGCTTCCGTAGTTGGTCACGCCCAAAGCGATTCCCATAGTGAAACACCGAGCGAAGTTAGAAAAAGAACCATATCTTCATGGAGCTGGTTTTGTGAACAGTGACACAAGTTCAAATGAATAAAAGAACGTTTGTTACCGTTCATAGCCATTATGGCTGGAAAAGTCAGGTATCCCTGTACTTTTGTCCACATAGTGTAATTAAATTATGTGATTGTTACTTGTAACAGAAGCATTTTGAGAATATAAAACAACCTTTTTGTGCACATTTGTGAACCAACAGAGCCTCTTTGTTGCTCCAGTGTAATCTCAGTTTACTGCTGGGTGAGTATCAGCATCGGAGATGTTTCTGCACAAACTACCCCACTAACTTCAGCCTCCTATCTAAAAGTCAACATATAACTAAACTGTCACTCATGTACCCTTTCATTACCAGATCTGTTTTCTCCTTCTATTTAATATGACTATTCTGTTCCCCAGCCTGTCAAAGCATCAATTGCGAGAGTGTTAGCACAACATAGGGCAAACATATTTTACACCTCAACTCCCTCTCTCCTATTTGTGTTGCTTACACTTTCACACTCTTACTCTCTCACTATCCTAATGGTGAAAAAAAATAACTGAAACTGTGAAAAGTTGGTGTGAAGATAAAATATAAAATTAATATTGCATTTCAATATGTATGCACTATAATTAATGCTGATAAACATATGACATTTTCTAAGAATTGAAATGTGAAAAGTTGGTGTGAAGTTTAAATAACTATTTTACACTCTAAAATTCAAAGCTGATAAACATAAACTTAATGTTAAATTGATCCGTTTGAAGCCTTTAGTCACATTAAGAAAGCAACATTTCTTGCAGCATTTTTATTTTTTTAGTCTGCTATTATTCAATCTCAGCTGAAGAGTAACTAAATATAGTTCTGCTGATCTCAGCAGATATTTTGAACAGGCATGGGTATGTCAGAAAGCTCCATTATAGTGGAAATATCCAGCCAAAGATTTACTAAAGCTAACGGAAACAGAAATAAGTGTTTTTTAATGATACAATTTATTTTATTTCATAGTAAGTGTTAAGAAGCAAGTTTAATAACTCATCTAAAACATTTTAGAAGTTCAAAAAATTTTGTAAAGCACTTACCATTTGGTATAGTGTAGATTAGCCAATTATGTTGGATATTAGAACTTGCAACCAAGCATTAGCAAAGATAACTGGATACTCAGTTAATTGTAGCCAGCTAATAGAAGTGGTAACTTAGTGGTTAAGATGATGGAGTTTAAATCACAGCATAACCAAGCTGCCAATGCTGAGCCCTTGAGTAAGGCCCTTAATCCTCAACTGCTCGTCGTATAAAAGTCGTAAATGGTATCTGTCAAATGCCATAAATGCAATACTAGCAAATGAACAAAAATATATACATATATATATTTTTAAAGAGTGTTGTTACCGTTTAGAAAGACAAAAGTCATTCCTTGGTTTATATTTGTGTTTGCTCACTTTAGCATAGCATTGACATTTTTCTGAGGAAGGTTCCCACTGCAGTCTTATACACATGTAAATGCACACAGATAGCTATAGAGCTAACTACATTGTGTAGTCATGGCCAATAACAATTTATCTATCTTTTTTTACATTGATGAATGGATGTTATTTCCCATTGCAGAGGTAATTTAGTAAAGTATTAAAGCGATAATCCACTGAAACAGAAATACATAAACCATCCACTAAATCCACTAAAACTAAAACAGAAATACACAACAATAACGTGTTTCGTAGTAAAATTTAGGCAAAATATATATTTATGAGAAACATTTTCTTATATAGAAGTTACAATTTCTTTTAAATGAAGGAAAATCTACCTTATAATCAATCTCTCCTTGGAGGAAGTTATAATAATTGATGGTGCTGATGAAGACTTTGTGACATTTTTTGTGTATGATGAAATTTGATATGCAGTGTATGGACACAAGTATTACGGCACCAGCCACAGGTGGTTCTTCTCCTAACTGTTAGCACAACGTTGGAAGCACATAATGACTTTGGATGCTGAACCATTACATTTTCTTTTCACTTGATTAGTAGAACCAAACCTGTTCCAGCATGATGATGTCCCTGTGCACAAAGCCTGCTCCATGAACATATGGTTTACATAGGTTGGAGCACAATATCTTGAGTGGAATGCTATAGAGCTCTGACGTCAACCTTGGAACGCCGCCTGCACCCCAGGCCTCCTGACCCTACATCAGTACCTGATTTTACTAATGCCCTTTGTCACAAATCTCCACAAGCACACTCCAAAATCTAGTGGAACATCTTCCCAGAAGACTGGAGGATATTATAACAGTTAATAAAGACATGATGTGGAATGAGATGCTCAAAAAGCGCATACAAATCTTATGGTCAGGTGTCCACAAACTTTAGTCCAAACAGTACTCCTCAGAGTAGCTTTAGTGATCCTAGAAACAATTCTGACTGTGAAATACTATTATGGGATTGTCAAGGTGAGTCACATCAGGTCAAGAAGATGATATTATAAAGTATTTCTTATCCCTTGACTCAATAATTCTTTTTTATTAACACATCATAGCTTTAACAAAGCTCCAAGGGAAATTACAGAGAACAAAGTCCTATTAATGTGACTGCTAGCCTGAACCAGTTCCTTTTTTTAGACTCCTATCTGGGTTTCTTCCAGCTTTTGCCATCTGCTGGTCTTCATTAATGACACAGTATGTATTATGTAGCTTCTTGGTTCCGTGTTATCGTTTTGCGTTGATACGTGTAATTTTCTCCCGCCAATAAGTAGGTTGCGTTCAAGTGCTTTCAGAACTCGTGTGGCTCGTGACTTCTTGCTCAGTGGTAACAGTAGAAGCCCACATGGTGGAGGGGATGTGGGGGAGGTGAGGAATAGCAGTGGGGTCAGGGATAACCCTGGATGATTGACGGAAAATGTGTGGGCTGTATTGCTCCACCTGGAAATATTACAGACTGGCTTTCTCATCAGAGTTAGATTGTTCAGCCATGAGTCACAGCCCACGCCGGCTGTGTCGTGCACATGCGAAGCACTTCTCGGTATGCGAGCACCCTCCTCCTACACACGCTAACATTGAAACATTTTAGTCAGTCATAACCTGGAGAAAACATACACTCCTTATCTATAATTCAAAGGCTTTCTCAAACAAGGCTAATGCCACTTCTGAGAGGAAAATATCGGAATGTTTGTGAATATTCATTAAAATAATTATGCAAAAAGAGTCTCAGATTTCAACTCATTACTGTTCAGAAAACCTCTATGGAAGGCCAGTGTCTTTACAGGAATATAAATGCAATCATAGAAACTGGGCCAATGCATCACTTTTTATACCTGCTTTTTTTAAACTCCTTCATGTTTCTCCAATTATTTCTTTTACTATTTGGTAACTACAGTAAAACTAATTGGAAAGCAACACAGCTCACACAGTGATGAATGAAAGCCAGGACCTGACAGTTGAAGAGGTTAACATTGGTTCAAAAGATGTTTGATCAGAGTGTTCTGCTTCTCTCTCTCTCTCTCTCTCTCTCTCTCTCTCTCTCTATTCTATAGCATCATGGTGCAAATAAAATTCAAACCACCTACAGATCAAATATATTCAATGTGCATGCACAATTCTTTTTTGGCCTCTCAGAAGGGCAGCTGATCTCCTATTAACTAGGGGAGCTGCCCTCTTTGGCTATATATAACATCGGACAAATGGTGTTTACTTTTTTCAAGGACTTCATTTTGAGTGAAAAGGATGTAACAAGGGCAGAGAAATCTTCTAACCGCTTAGAGCAACTGGAAGCAGTGGAGAAAGCGAAATGTTAAGGTGACAGGCATAATTACTGCACCGAATTTACTTTGTGATCCCAAGAGAAGTTAAATTATTCAATCGTATAATTTCTTTCGGAACACAATAAGGGTCAAGGGGGGATTGCAGACAATTACATGACTGCTCCAAGGTCTATGAGTGCTGCTTGTAATTTAAGGAAAATTAGTAACTTTCTGAACATGGATATTGAATTGTAGGTGGAATATGGGTTTAAAGAGAGTGACTATGAGAAATAGAGTTGTTGAACGGTCCAATGGCCTGGGATTGCAAAAAATGGCATGAAATGCAATAATAATAATAATAATAATAATAATAATAATAATAATATGTCTTCTTCATCTTCTTCCTCTTCTTTTTCTTCTTCTTATTAAAGCTGCATGCAACATTTTCATGAGCAATGCACCCAGACTGTATGAGCAGCACATTCAAAGAACTCTTCCGTCAGCAATCCCATGAAAGCAGAGCCATAACTTTAAGCAAAGGGATTCAAGAATGATGTGAAGGTTTTTATCATGGAGTGTCTGACTGAGATGTAGATGAAGAAATGGGAAGCAGGGTGCTGATGTGAACCAAATCTGATGGAAATTGTACAAAATATGGAGTAATTAATCATCCTGAAGATGTCTACCAGTTTTTGTGTCAGTGAACAAAGTCATTCTTAAGCCACAAGCTCACTTTCTACCAAATTTCACAACTTTTTACCATAAGAAGATAAAGGTGGAGGAGAATTATATTAGAATAACAATAGGATGTCGATGCACCTTTAGTGCTTGTCTCCTATTAATAGAAAATAGTAGATACATAGTAATAATAGTAAAGAATAAAAAAGATGTTTTCTTCAGACAACTTTGCAGACTTTTAGAGATGAAGGGGTTTTATCATAGTAAAGACATTATATTATATACTGTATATTAAACTAAAACAAATAGGGCTAAACTGATATCCACCTGAAATAGTTTCTACTGTGAGGTAATAATCAAATGTCTTCAACAGACAACACTTTAAAAATAGTAAGGATATATTATATGGCATGCACATCAATTATGCCTGAGTTACACCAGGCTACAAAAATATTTTTGCTTTTACAAGCTACTGAAGAAAGAATGAATCAGCTTGCAGAAGAGTTCCAGATTTAACTGGAAGCAGAGTTTTGGACTCATTTGTCTTGGTGTGGTGCGTAAACTTGAAATATATACAGTGTACACCCTAAATTCCCTCATATACTAATGGATTCACTATGCATTTAAATCTAATATTGTCTGGACTGAAATTTTCCTATATTAATATAAAACATTGTTTTAAGTCATCGAATTACATTTGCATCTTAATGGGATAAGGGTGCCTTGCATGGCCACAGGCTTTATCCAACCGAAGAAAAATGTGCAATCATATGAGGAGGAGGATGTGTCTGGGGAAAATATGATCTCAATGAGTTACATTTTGACTGGTTGCGCCCTGAAGAACGTACAATATATGAAAAATTACAGATTATAGATTATACAGATTATATACTGATGAAAATGTATAGTTTTGCAGCCATTTATCTAAGTTATGTGACACACTTAGAGTGCTAACTTACAAGCACACACTGTTAGAGTGGCCTGTAAAGCCTTTGAACTGAGAAGCTTAGAGAAACGGGATAATTGATGAAGAAATCTTTTCTGCTGGATAAACACATTGAGCCAATGAATCCTGAAAGGATGTACAATTAAGACTAGGATTCACTATTTCTAAAAATCATCCCACTTTCCCAAACTCAAGATGGACAAGGATAGATTGAGCACATGAGCACAGATTATTGTATATTACTATATATACATATATTATTACCTACTGTAACCAACTGTACGTTATTCACCCTCACCCCGGTACATATTGACCCCGTACCATTATTTATCACACCGCTATTTATTTATGGTAAATAAGCCACTTATACACTTCTGGTTAGATGCTAACTGCATTACATTGGCTCTGTACATGTACCTTGCACAATAAAGTTGAATCGAATCTAATCGAATAGTGCTAATGTTCTGTAAGATTTGTAATGAACTGAAATTAAATGTATAAATTCTTCTTTCCTTATTATGGCTGGCAGTCAGACCACTTTTGTAAAATAATATATTTGATGCTCTTTAGCAGATGAGAATAAAATATGATTAAGGCCCTGTAAAAGAAAGATGGTCACCAACAGCCAACCAAGTAGAACAATATGTTCTGGATTAATATTGCATCTGTGAGAGCAATAAAGAAATCTTTTTTCCCCCCTGAAAATGCTACTCTGCAGTGTGGGAATCTTCCTCAATGAGCCCCAGTAACCGCATCCAGTGGAAGGAAGTCAGTTGTTAAATGTAATTACTTAACATCCACCACCATGGCATCTGTGCATGCTCTGCCTTTCAATCCAAAGCATCAGGGGGAATCAGGGATGGTGGAAAGAAACAAGTACACTTTAAGTACAGAGCAGGTTGGATCAGAGATGAGAGCAGTGTCTTCGGTCCCAGTGTGGAGTCTGGATGACTCATCAATCTACAGAGGGCAAGGAAGCATGAAGCAATGAAGCAAAAAGAAAAACCTTTAGAATGTGCTGAACAGTGTAAATATAATTAATCCTTTAACCATGATTTTTCCATTGGATGTTACACAAATACCACCATGAAGTAGTAGAAGAATGTCATTGTAAGAATTTTATATAACCACATTACTTATCTTTGTTGTTGTTACATTCTTAAAGTCACGCTTATCATTTAAGGATTACATTGTCAGCAAGTGCTGTGTTCAGGAGATACTGGGGGGCACGATTTTGAAACACTTATGTTCAGTGTACTAATTAACATGCCTTAGCAAGCTCACATTTCACATCACCATTATCTGGCAGTGAAGAAGTAAAATGAGCTGCTTAGTCAGTTGTCACGCTATTGTAATTGTATAATGTAATAAGACCGTATTATGACAGTAAAAATCAGTGACTTTTACCTCAATGTTATAATAACAACATATGACATAAAAATGAGCAAAAGTGCTTTTTGTGGCAGTTTATATCTGTTCACAAGAGAATAAGTGTTTATGTATCCCTTTATTAATCAAGACATTGAAATAGTGAAGGCTCAGCGAGCAGATTAAACGGGCTACACAAAGAAACCCCAATAAAAGGTACATTTGTCTGACTCCTGAAACCAGACCACATGACCTTATATATGTAACTTGGTTGGGCTCATCCCAAGCTGGCAATGCTAAAGTATTGTGTGGTCTCATCACCACTGATGGTGTAATATAAACAGTCAGGCACTCAGTTAGTGATTCAGTCATATGTACCTGTTAAACTCTGGAGAGTATTGCTTGGGAGTGTCTGGAAAAGGTTTAAAAAGTCATGAATGTAACTTTCAATTCCTTGTGCCAAGTGAGGGTGGGGATATTGAGCATGAATGGACCATGTTCAAGTCATGAATCATAGCAGCAGCTGCAGGAAGCTTTAGCTGGAAGGCTGTTTGTGGCTGTCATGGCTGTCATGAAAGGAGGAGACAAAACCTTGTACAAACTATGATAAACAAGTCTGAGGATATTCCTGAGCAGTGGATGAACTGCTTTATCTGTGGCATGCCTTCTTTTCAAATGGCAATAACAAAAAATTCTGATGCTTTAGAGTCAAACTTTCTGGCTGTTATAGTGGTTGCCATAGCAGTAAGAAACCTCCGTGGCAGTAAAACTGCAGTGGTAGATAATATTCAGCCAAAGATGTTGAAGCTACTGGACAAGCATGAGTTTGTGTGGTTAAATCGCCTTTCCAATGCTGCATGGAAATACGGGGCAGTGCCTTTGGACTGAAAAACTGAGATGGTGGTCCCTCTGGGACCAAAGGGTGTGCTCCATTTATAGTGGGATAATTTTCTCCTCAGCTTCCTAAGAAAAGTCTATGCCTGGGTTAGAAGAGCAGTCCAAGAGAAGCTAAGAGGGTTTTAGCTGGGTTGAGTGGAACAATTGACTATTTTTATTTTATATCTCCTCATCTCTGTGAAGGACTGTAGAAACATCCTAAACAGGTCTTCATGCGTTTTTTAAATGGTTCTTGCAATTTGTCGAGGGAGGTATAGAAGTATGGCGTATGTAAACTTCATGTGATCTACACATGAATCCAGTTAGAGTTATGAGAGTTAAAATCACTGTCTTACAGATGGTGTTGCAGATGTGAACCTGTTTCATTGCTGAATGTGCAGCAGTTGGGATGGGAATCAGCCACCTGGGTGGAACCTACATTCTAAAAAAAGAGGAAATACTTGCCTTTGGATTATACTCATGAGTGATAATCATGGGTCAGAAGCTGCAGTGTTTCAGTCAGTGCACTTGTCTCTGTTTGTAGTGTTAGTTAGCCTACTTTTCTATCCTGACCCATGTTTTTGAGATGCGGATCATTCTGAAAAGGAGGTCACAGGTATGAGTGGCAGAAATAACCTTCTTGCATAGGGCTGCTTAGCTTGTTTGTCATGGTAGGGCAAGGAGCTTAGAAATGAAGGAATGTCTCTGAGTCTTCATTTAGTTGAATCTGTTTTTGTACCTCACAAGGATGTCCCCTGATATTTACTGAGGCTTTATAAGGCACAATTTTCAATTTACAGGACAAAGATCCAGGGGCATTTCTGAAAATTTTTTTGGGGGAATGTGTAAATATCCCACAGGAGGAACTGGAGTTTGTAGATGTTTGGACTGACCTACTCAACATTTTGCAAGTGCAAGCATCTTCAGGAATGAATGAATGAATGAATAAATGAACTATGATGCCTATGTAGAGCTTGTAATGAATTATTTGTGTAAACCTATAAGTAGAACACATTTTAAACGTGTTTATATTTCATATTTTACCAGCCTTTCAGCTTATCGGCTTATTTTAGAGATCTTGAGATGAAGATAAGATTCTTTAATATGCATGCAGAATTAAAGACAGTTTACCTTTTCTGACAGCATATATTTATCACTCAATCTTGTCAGAAGCTCAGGACAGCAAAAAAGGTTTCACTTCAAACTGACTTGAAGCGACACAAATGTGATTCTTTTGGATGGTGACAATCATGGAGGAGGGCTGACATTTCCTCTGACAGCTAAATTACAGCATGGCAAGTCAGGCTGATTGTGCCTCATATGACATAAAAGACAGTGACTGGGGAGCTGGTTGTGGTGGACGACTTAGCGAAATGAGTGGTTGTGTGAGAACAGAACCACAGTTGAAAGATATAAAGGTGCAGTGCCATTGGAAAAACTGGAATCCAAACAAAATGCAGTCACACGCTGTGCGGGGGAAAAAAAACAGTATATTAGTTGACAAAATAAAATCGTGTATACATTTTCTATCATATCCTTTTTAAGGGACAATAATAGAGAGTAGGTTCCTCAGGCAAGATTTGGTAGCAGAGGCAGGTTTGCTTTAAAAAAATACAACCACATTTTTTACAGTGTGTCTGGTTCTGATGTTTGAAATCAGGAGAACCGAGGAGCCTTTCTCTTCCTCTGAGTAGCATCTAAATACAAAATGTCCTGATCCTAAATTTATCCTCTTTGAGAACTAATAAACATTAAAGAGGCAGTTCTTTCTACTTCCAAGGTCCAATAAGTAGAAGTTATTCCAAGCATAGGGTCTTTCTGCCCCGATTCCCATAAACACCACTCCCAGGGACAGTTTGCAATTTCTCTCAGTAATAGCTTCTTCCCAGAGCCAATTTGCTGGCAGATACAAGATAATAAGGCGGTGTTGCTTTGCAATTGCCTATTCTATATATCCCTTCTTATTGAAGTAAAATGCAGTCTTTACGGATGATACCGCTCCACAGAACAACTGCAAACTGAGAAAAAAAAAAAGATATGATTCATGTCAATAGAATATATATGAGAAAAATTTGCAATAACAGCAAGTGTGAAGACTATTTTACTTTGGCAATTTCGATCATTTGAATAGGGGATTATCATCGAGTGATCTCAGACGTTAGGCATATACGGAAAAGATACACTTTCTTCCTGCAGCACTATGCAAATGGAAGAATAAAGGGAGGAATTTACCGTGCACCACAGTGAGTCACCATTGTCAAAGCCAAAAAAATAAAAGCTTTCCAAACCTTGTTTCCTTTAAATGTCATAGTAAAATGAAACATTCTAAAGCGATTATGTGCTACATAAGCTTAATTACAATTACAGTACATTTCTAAGAATCTGTTTTATCTGCAATAGAAATCGAAGGACATTTTTCAAATATTGAATAGTTGTTAAAAAAAAAAAAGAAATAGCAGTAAAGTATATTACAGTTCATGCATTCCAGAATTGTTCAAAGCCAAAAACTTTTATTTGCCATTGGAACAGCTGACAATTTGAAAAAGTAAAAAAAAACTTAAACCCTGACTGACATACATGAACTGTTCGGGAACGTTCCTCATTTATGCAGTTATCCAAACAATCAGTCATCTGGCAGGAGTACAATGCATTAAATCATGCAGATACAGGTCACTTTGTCAAATGATCAGTTTCACTTTATCCATGGTATGGTTGTTGGTATCAATCTTGACTTATCTGCATGAATATGTGCATTGTCGCTGCTGCAACATGATTGGCTGTTTAATTACATGAATGTGCTGTTTCTATTAAATTGGACACATCTACTGAAGAAAATACACAAAAAAATTAAATATGCAGCACATTAATATGCGTGAATAGTGTACATACTGTGCAATGTGCAAAGTAGTGTGGCTCTGCAAATAATGTCACTGTCACTGACTGAGAGTCTGATGGTTTGGAGAAGGTTTTGTTGAGCCAGGATTTGAATGGAAGAAACTAAAAGAGGAAGTGTTCTTGATCACTTCTCCATGATGACCTTTTCGGCACTTTTCGGGCATCGTTTCAGGTAAATTTTCTATAGAGTGGGCTGTTTCCTTCCAATCTCTCATCTTACCACTATGTAGGTCCTAGCGATCACTGGCGCAACCTTCAGAAGAATATTGTACCATCAGGAAAAATTACTTTTCAAGCTCTCAGGATGCTTCAGCGTTTTATTTTTACGTCAGTTACGAGAACCTGTTGCAGGTAGAGAAACATTTACTGTTAACTGAACATGATTCTTGTGTACTATTGCCAAAATCTGTGCTGTAATCCTTGGCTGATCCTCTACACCTATTTCCTGTTCATTTATATACTTACACAAACAGTCCATGCTCATGCATGCTTATGCAAAATAACAGAAACAGAAGATCGCTTTCTTGCATAGAGCGACCTGATTTATATAGACAGACTGTGTTGAAATAGAGCACAGGATAGTCAGAGCCATGAACTGCGAGCACCAATTCTTTAGTGTGTTGTAACGGTGTCTGAATTCTGAGTAGATCGTATTCCTTGGATTGTTTTCTATATTATTACCCACATGCACCTTAAATCCAATTTACACCTGATGCTTACTATGTCCATGGGAAAAGATTGGAGCTATTACTTTTTGGCTTAAATTTACTATAGCCCTTTTTTTTATTTCATGCAGACCTAAATATTGGCGTGGCCAATGTAAGTGTACACGCTACCATATTTAAAGTAAAGCATACTGTTAACATCCAGTAAAACATAACAGGCTGTAGTCGATCATGTATTTAATACAGAAACAGTTTTGTAATTTCATGAATTCAGTTCATTCATCCATCTTCACTAGTCACTTTATCCTGGTCTGGGTTGTGGTGGATTCAGAGCCCATGCCAGGAACACTGGGCAGACGGCGGAATACATCCTGGATGGTATGCCAGTCCGTCGCAAAGCACCACACTGTCACACACGCGCGCGCACACACACACACACACACACACACGTAGAGGCGATTTAAGATAGCCAAGTATCCTCCCATAAACATGAAGGACAGAGGATACTAAATATCAGAGAAGAAAACGAATTGGACTTGGGAAAACTGTACAAAACTCCAGAAATACAGTAACCTAAGATGATGATGATGATGATGATGATGAAGACCACGAAGAAATGCCTCCTACTATAAAAGTGACAGTTTGCTAGTGGATTAGTTTATATCAGCTTTAGTGAATTAGTAAAAGAAGCTATTATTTAACTGCATGGGCATGGACTGAATTAACATATACAGTATATATATATATAT